>MU225037.1:282987-314391 GCA_018584345.1 Thuja plicata | reverse complement strand
TATTTAATAAAATTAAATAAATAGTCGAATATAACAAATATAGTTAATCTATAAGAATTAACTATATTGTTATAGGGAATATTAATTAAATTAATATAGAAATGGAAAAGGACAATTTGAGGTGTCTGCACTACGTTTTAAATGGGGACAAAAACATCAAGTGAACTGCTCACGCTAGGAAAGACGAAAGTTTGTGCAAACATAATGGAGAAGAGGCTGCAAGTTTCATTTGTTTTATACTCAACGCATTGGAAGTTTTTAAATGAGTTTTCTTTGAAATGTTTTACAATGCAATGAAAGCCTTGCAGCATACACAGAGGACTCCACCATAGCAAGGAGGAACCAAGCATCAAACCAAGTGTAAATTACATAGTTTGCATAGAAAAATTGAATGCCCAGAAGTCCACACTGAAGTAAGGGCAGGTTGCACAATATTTTTCAAAGTGAATGGAGGATTCAAGTTTTAAAGTCACAAAAGAATTTCAATATAGCCAAGGTTTGTGCAGACATTTTGAAATGGAAGCTGCTAACACATCAAATGCATTGTGTCCTGCATAGACAAGGAGGGTAATTGCAAAGTGCATTGAAAGTTGTAATTAAAACCTTAGACTTCCAAACATCTGCGCAACATTTAGAATGAAGACTCACGCTGAAAAAGGAGGTAAAATGTATGATTTTGAACACTTTCAAAGCCAGTATAATACACAGAGGCTGCGCAATATGTCCAGTTTGGAGCAGAGGTTTTCAATGTTTTAAGCATAAAATCTGCAAATGTGAAACCACAGCAAGGGGCACCCAGAACATTAGAAGACATTAGTGGTCTCCCTTAGCAAGAAAGATTAGCCATTAGTGAGCAGCACTAGGTGAAATCTCAGAACAATGGAAAAAAGTGAAAAATGGATTATCCCATATGGCTTGTGCGGGGGCATTTTTAGTGTTTATATACTAAAATGCATACTTCATTAGTAAGTAAGAGAGCCCAGAGGCTCTTTGCAGACCCTTGAGGGATGGAGGAGTGAATGCATAGGCAAACCCCTAAATTTTAGGCCAAATTTTGAAAATGATGTTAAAACATGAAAATGCAATATCCCACATTCATGCCTCAGAAGGATTTCAGAATCCTTATAAGGAAAAATGAGAACATATGAATTTGAAGAAAGAAGAAGAAAGAAGAGGAGGCTATCCATGCAAGCACCCAGTCATCTGACGCCTCAGTTTCTATGCCCGAAAATGAAGGAAAACAAATTTTGATGAAAGTGACATGTGGCATCTAGTCGCGCAGTTGAGAGAAAGAATGCAGGTAACCGCCAATCCTGTGGTCGCCAGATGGGAGTTACCCACCAGATGCTAGTCGCTAGGTCGCGAGAAGTTCACAGATAAGATGAAAATTTCTAGAGACATGGAGACTGTGGTTGTTTGCGTGGTCGCCAAAGGTTGATAGATGAGTTAAAAATTTTGTGAGACTCAGAGACAAAGAAGAAAAAGGTAACCAGGGTTAAAGGCACAGTTGAAAACTAGTTTATAGCAGTGAATCAACATGTGACAAGTGTCAAAAACTAGTGAAGTCTGGGCATATTAAAGTAAAGTGAAGATTTTCAAAGACAAAAATGCATAAGGTTCAAAGGTTAAAAGGACTTAAAATATAATCTTTTGCATAATATGTAAAAAAAAATTATTTCAAAGTCTGACAAGGCTTTCCCGGAGGGTTTCTCAGAGGATAAAATCAAATTTTCTTAGGCAAAGAAAGGTCAAATTTTGAAGGGGCAAACGAAATCAGATTTTCACAGAGGGATGAGACAAAATGCACATATATTTTATTGCAAAAATCAGATTATTAGAGCCTTTCGGGAGGTTTTTTGAGAAGATATTTTCTCAGATTTCAAAGATATTTTGCAAATGAAATCAGATTTGAGAGGTTTCTCAATGGAAAATGATGGATATTTGCAAGGGATAAAACCAGATTTTGAAAAGACAGATGAAGTCAGTTATTAATAAAATATATTAGATTTAAAAAAAAAGAAGGAATGAGTGCAAATCAGATTTGAGAGAAGGACAGGTGTTTGTCAGACATAGTTTTTAGGGTTTTTTGTCTTCTATATATCTTCTTCTTTTCTCAGTTGTAAGGGTTCCTTCCTCTGATCTATTCTAGTTTTTTTCGGCAGATGCCCAAAGCAGGTCCTTGTTGGTCTTGTGGAAATTTTATTGCAAGTTATACTTCTATGTCTTTGATATTCTAAAGGCTTATTATCTAGATGTGTTGAAAAAAATCCATTAATAGAATACAGTGTAGTTTTCCCTCTTTCATATTATCTTGTCTCTTTGCATTTTGTTTGTGCTCTAGTGTGTTTCACTTGTAAGGCATTTGGGATACACCTGCTACAAGGTAGTTTGTCTAATTATTTATGAGTTCCTTTCAAGGAGAGGACTAAGTTTCATAGATGATTTCAGAGAGCAAAGAATTGTGATAAGGATTTGATGCAGATGTATGTATATGAGAGGATAGTTTGTAAGGCACTCTATATCAGTTGCATGTAGTTTGTAAGGCACTCTACAGTATCTCTATTAGTTTATCTCTGTTGTTTCGTATTTTCATTGACTCTTTGCCCAAGGGATAGGCACTGGTCTAGAGTATAGTTTGTAGTTTGTTCTTCATCCAATATCAAAATCATTTCAATTAAATATACTTCTGTTACTGAGAACAAATAAGCTGAACTCATTAGGGACTCATATCAGTAGGATAGTGTCCATTTTAGTGATTCCTTAGAGAGTGAATCAACTAGGTTATCCCTCCTTAAAAGGACGAAGGATGAAATTCCTTATATCACTGATTTATGCTATATTTACAATTATGGTTTGTATGGTTAAATTTTGCATTTGGTTATGCTTGGTCATTTGCAAGGTGTTTCATAAGAGACATAGCAAAATAATGTCCACATTAACATATACTGTGTAATCAGCAATCATAAAGAGGTAAAACCTGCCTGAGTATATGTGGAGCTAAAAAATGAAGAAGGATCTTATCCAATCCTTAGCAATTAGGCTTTTCTTGTTTCTTAATCAATATTAGAAGGCATAGTGTTCAAGTAGTCATTTCAAGCACTGTGATTCATACAAGAAAAATCCCTAACAAATTGGCGACTCTGCTGGGGATTAAGTATACAAATCTTATTAAAGAAATCACAATTTCTGGAGTAAGTCAATAGTAAGACAGTTATAGATTCATGTGTTACAAAAAGAAAGGATATATTCCTTATGTTTTATAAAAAGAGTCAAGTCTATCTGTTGTTTGCTGCAAAGTGTCTGGAAGTTTTTAGTTTCTCCAAGATAGTATCAAAATAATCTCACTACTAGTGAGTGGTGACTCTGAGCTCTGATTTACACCAATGTGCACATTGAAGAAAGACTAAAAAAAATAAAAGTGGACTTGCAGTGAGAAGGACATCAGATTTTTGACTTTTATGATTAGAGGAATCGTAAAAAAGCTCTATGTTGGAGATGTATAAGTTGTTGATTTGAAGAGGGTTAAAGTTGGGAAGAAGTTCTCAGCTATTCAAATCTTTTCCTCTGCAAAGAGGTGGCAGCTCTACAAAATTTTGAAGCTGATTTGGAGGTGTTTTCAAAGCACACATTCTTGTAGCAGCTCACATACATCCAGGTATTTCAAAAGTTTTAATAGTTTTCCTTATCAAGTGATTGCAGCACTAAAGAAAAAAGGAATCACATGAAAAAAGAGGTTTACATATTTCAAGTTTTTACTTGCATTTTTTCAAAATCTGAATGAGATATGTAATAAATGAGAGTGGCAGTTTGTAATCTTTTTGACTGCTAAGATGTCACAATCTGGTGATTGGAGGGGTAGTAATTTGTTTGGGGTAATTAGTTTTGAAGGTATCCCTAAATACCCAAACCATATTCCATCAAGGGTTAGGGAATGTTTACCAAAGTTTACTAGTTGTGATGAACAGTCAGCTGAAGAACATTTAGAAAAATTAGCTGATTTGGTAGACAATCATAATATCTCACACGAGGATGTATTGATGAAACTTTTTGTAATGTCCTTAGTTGATGTTGCAAGAGATTGGTTTAAAGACCTACCTCATGGCTCAATAGAATCCATGGAAGCATTAGAGGCTTGTTTTACTAAAAGATTTAGTGATTTTAAGAAGCTTAGTGATGTAGAGCAGTATGAGGATAAAGAGCATAGTGATGAACATGACATATTTGAATTAAAAGATCCTTTATCAGAAGTTGATCTTATCAAAGCAGAGATAGATATGTTGAGGCAAAGACTTCAAGAAAGCGTGGTGTTACTTTTTCAAGAACACATGAGAAGAGAGGAAGATGAATCACCAAATGATTTTTTCATAAAATTCACTAATAAGCTACAAGGTTATGGTATCATTTTTTGTCCTCAGGAGTATGTATGGGTTGATTTATTTGTTGAACTTTGTTTTCCCCATACATGCAATTTACCAATTTCTCAGAGGGAATAATTTTTCCAGCAAGTTATAGAATGGATAAAAGGTTTAGAGGATGCTTCTTCTAAAGATATATCAGATGTTGAGAATACTGATAATGAATCTAAAAATTCTGAGATTATTGAAGAATCTAATGATAAATCTGACAGTGAATCTGAATTTAATGATATTGAAAGTGATAAAGATGAATATATACTTAGTGATGATGAGGAGTCTACTTGCAGTAAGGGTATTGCTAATTATGATATTGATATAAATCTTTATAAGCGACAAGACAATGAGAAAGATATATGCAACTAGCAAGAAGACAACTATGATGCAGACATGAGTGTTTGTACTGAGGACCTTACATAAGAAGATATGATTTCAGAGGTTTCACTACAAGACTCCAACAAAGAAGAAATTTGTAGCGTCATGCAAGAAGACAGTAAGGAGATAAATGAAGAAGATGACTGTTGTTCCCTTCACAATGAACAAATTGCAGAGATTTTATCTTTTGAGTATCTTAGATATTTAGGAAATGGAAGCTTTGAACTTTCATATCCAACACATATTGATTTTGACAAGGAAAATGAATCAGTGCATTCTGATTTGGACATATGTGATACTGTTTCTTCTTGCACTCCTTCATTAGGCTACAATAAAATTCAGTTTGATTTATCATATGATGATATTTTCAGTGTCATTTCAGATTCAGTAGATGTGGAAAATCTAAATATGGAGTTAAGTACTGATTTGGATAACAATCAGGATTTTGAATCTTGTCTTGATTTTAAATCTACCTTTGAACCATTAGATGATGGTCAATCAGTGGCTCAAGTCTTACATGAAGAAACTAAATGTGCTGGTATTTTCCCTCCCACCCACCACTTTGCTTTGAGTTTCTTTGATTATGATAAGCTGCAAGGTGCTCCTATTTTTGATGAAGAGGTTATTGCTCTATGTCCTAAGTTTGATTATACATAAGGTGATAAGTCTTCTCTGATTTTGCACGATATGCAAATGATGGATGTGAAGGAAATTGATGATCCTTTCCCAAGCATTGTGATAGAGATTGAATATCCCCCCTTTCAATTGAATGGCGAGTCTTTAAGTTGTGGTTTACAGATCAAAGATGATAAATGTCATAGATATCAAAGTATGTTCTTATCTAACGAATGTGACATGTATATGCCACACATTTTTTATGATGACAATCTACCTAGTGATTATAGAAGCTCATATGAAGAGTTTGCATATTTTTTATCATATGATGAGTTGATACATGATGACAGTAGATTGAATCAGATAGTTAAGAGTGGCAATTTTATCATATTTTTGAAACATGGGGCAGAGAGCTTTGTGTTTGATAGAGGTAAGAGTTGATCTCAGTTTTGGGGCTTCGGGCCTCTTGTAGATAGTGGACATATTGTGAAGTTGCTTTCTCTTTCAATTTTGTGTTTGCTTTGAGTTAGAGGTTTCCCCAATTTTGAGAAGAGAGAAAAGTTTTGACAGGTGAAGGTGTCAGTGAACAGAGGAAAGAGAAAAGGATAAGGTATGATTTGAAGTTTTGGGGTGGTCTGCTACCCCAGAGATCTGTGGTTCTCGGTATAAACTTACATTTAACCATCCTTAGTCAGAGCCACTATTGGTACTCCTAAATTTGGAACAAATTTGGAATGACCATATTAAAATTTTTAGATAAGCAAAGTGAATACCCTTGAAAATGTTGTGTGAGAAGGCTCAGTTAAAATGCTTGTGAGGGAACTCGGATGATTTTAATTAGGTACCAATTGGGAAGAAGGTTTAGTTCCTTCCATTTGGCATATGCAGTGGGTTCCAACTCTTTAATTCCAAATCTGACATGTTTAGGGAGTAGTCATTTTGAGGTGGTCACCTAATTCTGCATTTTGCTAAAGTGTCATTTTGTTGTCCGGGGCCTAGTTTGTTTCTGAATATCTTGCACCCTGTTGAGTTTCATAAACCACCACTTTGGGAATATGTTACATGCATATCAGAGAGCTTATGTTTTAGATCCCAGATCATGATGAATCCATTTGAGCAATTCACCAGTCTGATTCCATTGACACTTTGTTAAGTTTCCAAAAGTGGTTGAATGCAGATTTCTGAATACCTCATTTTGAAGGCCTGCATCTTTGATCAAATGGATAGGTATGGCATCATGGTGTGTTACCAGGTATTGTAATCATGACAATGAACCAATATTTCAATTTTTCAAATCCCTTTGAAATCAGATGACAAGTTTTTTAGAACCATTCCATTGGTGAATAATTTTGATTTCCTGTATTTTCAAGTATAGAATTGCTAAGTTGTCCACTTTGAGCTTCTGCAAAATGTACCTGGTTGAACATTTTAGATAATTAAGTTTTCCCTCATATTGTAAACATAGGAGTGCACATATTTGAATATTTACAGATTCCTTCCAATCCATTTATCCACTTTTCCAGAGCCTTTCCATTTCTGATTTATTGAAGTTTCACTGAAAATACAGAATTCAGAACTAAATGGCATACTTTGCGGTTTCCCTATTTGCACCCCGTTCGAGGTCAGACATAATTGAAAATTGATCTACATTATAGACCTAGGAATGAACTCCTTTGATGATTTCCAAATTTTGATCAATCCAGTTGATCACTTTGCTTCGCTATTTCCAAATTCAGTTTCTACTCTTTCACTGTGTTAAAGTTCAGAAAAGTGTTAAGGTGCTAACTTTGCAGATTTGTATCAGTTGAACAATTTTTTTTTCAGAGGAAGACAACTGATATTTTGCATTCTACACATGGCATTGATTACATGATCAGATGTTCAGATTCTGAAGGTTTACTTTCGTGACTTTATGAATTCAGTTTTAGAGGCATTTTATTTAGTTTGTAGTGCAGAAAAGAGTTAAGTTTGCAAAATGGTCATTTTAAGGAAATGATAACTTTCTGTCTAAATGTTATTTTTAAGATCTGATTATGGGACCATTTTCATTGCATATGAACGTACTATTTGACCTAATGGCAAAGTTTCACAATGTGTTTTAGTCATTTTGCAATGACCAATCCAAAAGAGATTTGTGGTGTTTCTACATTTGCACTTGCATAATATTCTGGAGGTGCTAGGTTTGATTATTAACAGCTTGTACCTGAAGATGAATGTGAAGATGCCCTCTTGCATGCATATTTAGTATAGATGATTGAATTACTTTGTCAAGTAATGGCTCTTTAGGAGCCAATCCAATATTGTTCTGATTAGCACTTCTGATAGGGTTTGCAAATTATTAGTTGTAGAATACGTGAAATCACCCACTTTGCATATTATTATCTTGAATCCCGAATCTTTTCAGACTAATTTGATTGATGGAAATTGTTCAGATGTCAAAGAAGGGTTTTTCTTTCGGTTCCATGCTTGCGAGATGTTATTTTGTCAAATTTTTCAGAGCTCTTTCCTAAGGCCAGTTGCCATAATTGTGGTCGATCTACATAAGTGCTAAAATGATTATAAAGGCCACTGGTTTGTACTTAATGTTTGAAATTTAAAATATGGAAGTATAGAGAAGAGGAAACATTGCAAGAAGTTTTTCAAATAATGAAAATGACGATCAATCTAATCTACTGGGATAGCTTCTATTCAATATTCTGTCAAATAGCCCATATATCAGAATCATACTTCAAGGCCAGTTGTATTCTCATACAACTACAATATCAGAAAAAACTTTCCATGTGTATTACCAAATGGAGGATCGCCCTATTTTTCCAATGATGTTGCATTTTAAATGGGGACAAAAACATCAAGTGAACAACTCACGCTAGGAAAGAGGGAAGTCTGTGAAGACATAATGGAGAAGAGGCTACAAGTTTCATTTGTTTTATACTCAGCGCATTGGAAGTTTTTAAATGAGTTTTCTTTGAAATGTTTTACAATGCAATGAAAGCCTTGCAACATACACAGAGGACTCCACCATAGCAAGGAGGAACCAGGCATCAAACCAAGTGTAATTACATAGTTTGCATAGCAAAATTGAATGCCCAGAAGTCCATGATAAAGTAAGGGTAGGCTGCGCAATATTTTTGAAAGTGAATGGAGGATTCAAGTTTTAAAGTCACAAAAGACTTTCAATACAGCCAAGGTTTGTGCAGACATTTTGAAATGGAAGCTGCCAACACATCAAACGCATTGTGTCCTACACAGACAAGGAGGGTAATTGCAAAGTGCATTGAAAGTTGTAATTAAAACCTTAGACTTCCAGACATCTGTGCAACATTTAGAATGAAGACTCACGCTGAAAAAGGAGGTAAAATGTATGATTTTGAACACTTTCAAAGCCAGTATAGTACACAGAGGCTACGCAATATGTCCAGTTTGGAGCAGAGGTTTTCAATGTTTTAAGCATAAAATTTGCAAATGTGAAACCATAGCAAAGGGCGCCCAAACCATTAGAAGACATTGGTGGTCTCCCTTACCAAGAAAGATTAGCCATTAGTGAGCAGCACTCAGTGAAGTCTTAGAAAAATGGAAAAAAGTGAAAAATGGATCATCCCATATGGCTTGTGCGGGGGCATTTTTAGTGTTTATATACTAAAATGCATACTTCATTAGAAAGTAAGAGAGCCCAGAGGCTCTTGACGGGCCCTTGAGGGCTGGAGGAATGAATGCATAGGCAAACCCCTAAATTTTAGGCCAAATTTTGAAAATGACTTTAAAACATGAAAACCCAATATCCCACATTCATGCCTCAGAAGGATTTTGAAATCCTTATAAGGAAAAATGAGAACATATGAATTTGAAGAAAGAAGAAGAAATAAGAGGAGGCTATCCATGTGTGCGCCCAATCATCTGATGCCTCAGTTTCCATGCCCAAAAATGAAGGAAAACAAATTTTGATGAAAGTGACACATGGCATCTGGTCACGCAGTTGGTAGAAAGATTGCAGGTAACCACCAGTCTTGTGGTTGCTAGATGGGAGTTAGCCACCAGATGCTAGTCGCCAGGTCATGAGAAGTTCACAGTTAAGTTGAAAATTTTTGGAGACATGGAGACTGTGGTTAGTCGCATGGTCGCCAAAGGTTGATAGATGAGTTAAAAAAAATTTGAGACTCAGAGACAAAGAAGAAAAAGGTAACCAAGGTTAAAGGCATAGTTGAAAACCAGTTTATAACAGCGAATCAGCATGTGACAAGTGTCAAAAACTGGTGAAGTCTGGGCATATTAAAGTAAAGTGAAGATTTTCAAAGACAAAAATGCATAAGGTTCAAAGGTTAAAAGGACTTAAAATATAATCTTTTTCATATTCTGTAAAATGTTTTATTTCAAAGTCTGACAAGGCTTTCCTGGAGGGTTTCTCAGAGGATAAAATTAGATTTTATCAGGCAAAGAAAGGTCAGATTTTGAAGGGGCAAACAAAAACAGATTTGCACAGAGGGATGAGACAAAATGCACATATATTTTATTGCAAAAATCATATTGTTAGAGCTTTTCGGGAGGTTTTTTGAGCAGATATTTTCTCAGATTTCAAAGATATTTTGCAAATGAAATCATATTTGAGAGGTTTCTCAGTGGAAAATGATGGATATTTGCAAGGGATAAAATCAGATTTTGAAATGATAGATGGAGTTAGTTATTAATAAAATATATCAAATTTTAAAAAAGAAGAAGGAATGAGTGCAAATCAGATTTGAGAGAAGGACAGGTGTTTTCCAGACATAGTTTTTAGGGTTTCTTCTCTTCTATATATCTTCTTCTTTTCTCAGTTGTAAGGGTTCCTTTCCTCTGCTTTGTTCTGGTTTTTTCTGGCAGATGCCCAGAGCAGGTCCCTGTTGGTCTTCTGGATATTTTATTGCAAGTTATACTTCTATGTCTTTGATATTCTAAGGCTTATTGTCTGGATGTGTTGAAATAGAATCCATTAATAGAATACAGTGTAGTTTTCCCTCTTTCATATTATCTTGTCTCTTTGCATTTTTTTTGTGCTCTAGTGTGTTTCACTTGTAAGGCATTTGGAATACATCTGCTACAAGGTAGTTTGTCTAATTATTTATGAGTTCCTTTCAAGGAGAGGACTAAGTTTCATAGATGATTTCAGAGAGCAAAGCATTGTGATAAGGATTTGATGCAGATGTATGTATATGAGAGGATAGTTTATAAGACACTCTATCTCAGCTGCATGTAGTTTGTAAGGAACTCTACAGTATCTCTATTAGTTTATCTCTATTGTTTCGTATTTTCATTGACTCTTTGCCCAAGGGATAGGCACTGGTCTAGAGTATAGTTTACAGTTTGTTCTTCATCCAATATCAAAATCATTTCAATTAAATATACTTTTGTTACTGAGAACAAATAAGCTGAACTCATTAGGGACTCATATCAGTAGGATAGTGTTCATTTTAGTGATTCCTTGGAGAGTGAATCAACTAGGTTATCCCTCCTTAAAAGGAAGAAGGATGAAAGTCCTTATATCACTGATTTATTCTATATTTACAATTATGGTTTGTATGGTTAAATTTTGCATTTTGTTATGCTTGGTCATTTGCAAGGTGTTTCATAAGATACATAGCAAATCAATGTCCACATTAACATATACTGTGTAATCAGCAATCATAAAGGGGTAAAACCTATCTAAGTATATGTGGAGCTCAAAAATGAAGAAGGATCTTATCCAATCCTTAGCAATTAGGCTTTTCTTGTTTTTGAATCAGTATTAGAAGGCATAGTGTTCAAGTAGTCATTTCAAGCACTGTGATTCATACAAGAAAAATCCCTAACATAGTGTGAGTCTTTCCCGACTCCTTCCCTGTATCTTCTGATTCACCGGTGACATTTCCTCTGGTGACACCTGTGTCCTTTGCCCCATCTATATCTTCAGCAATATTTGGGTCCTCATTGGTTGCCCTGGGGTTTTCTTCTTCTTCCTATTGTTGTTCTTCCTCAGCCTCTATTGCTGGGGTATCTTCTTCTGCCAGTGTATCCTTTGGTAGTGGGGGAGGCAATGGTCCAAGGTTCAATGTTTGAACAGCAGTGATTACCTCCCCAAATTTTTCCTTCAAGAGTGGCGTCTGGAACACAGTGATCGGGGTCATAGTTGTTCCCGTAGGTCTAGTTTCCCCAGCCGATGCCATTTCTTCACTTTGTTTCTGTCGCCCTGAAGCTCCCGCATCCCATATTTCTGGGACTTGATAGGCTACCTCTTATTCTACCTCCATTTCTTCTTCCATCTATGCCTCCTTCTCCTGCGTAGGCTCCTATTCTGGAGCATCATCCTACTCTGGGATTTCCACCTCTAGCTGCATGATATCTCCCTGCAAATTCAAAAATTTGTCAGTTCTAAAAACATCATCAAATTCTTCTTGAGGGGGAGATTTGTAGGGACATGAGCATGTTCTGGTTCCCTTTCTGGCTTCAGGGAGTCAGAAGAAAGGATTTTAATTTGTGGGATCTATGGCATCCCCATATCTAGCTCTACCTTTGGCTTTGGGTTAAGCCTCTTCTTTTGCCCGGTGACCAAAGGAGGCCCTGCATCCCTTAGGGCCACCTGCTCTTCTTCTGGATCTACCCCTATTTCCCTGACAATTAAGGCTGCTAGTGAAGGGGAGGAGGGAGGACGGACAGGTCTGGTCATGAGCACCAGAGTAGCTAGTCGTGTGATTAATTTCTCCCTCATCTCCTGGGAGGCTGCTATTGACTGCTTCAGTTGTTCCTTTATAGGGTTCTCCTGTAGAGTTGAGGTTCCCATTATTTTTTTCCCCTATCTTCTCCCTGTGTAGAAGTTCCAGCCCTGGAGGAGGTTCTAGCTTTGGAAGTCAGCCTTGGTACCATTGGGCCAGCCCTGCGGGTACTCCAAGGGAATACTCTTTTTAAATATTCAAGGCTGCGCTCAACCATGTTGCAAGTAAATTCTTCAATGGTGGGCCCTTCCTAGGCATTCCAGTCCACCAGTGGGAGGGTGAACTTATCAATCCCCTTTTCTTTGTACTGGGGATCTATCGTGGATTCGATGTCTGAGAAGTCATCGAAAAATTTTAGGAGCTTCAACCTCTGCATCATCCCCATGGTCATCTAGATGTAATTCCAGCTCCAGATGTCGATGTCATCCTAGCAGTCCTCCATGTGATATTGATGGGGCATTGATGCCCAGGGAAGTGCTAGTGCAATTTTTCCATGTGGATCAAAGTTTTTCCGCGCTAGATAAAATTCTGCCAAGTTCAAGCTTTTGAGTTCATTGTCTGCCTCCTTAGCCGCGGTCAGACTGCATGAATAATTCTCATAAGTGATTGGGAATGGAACATTTGTTACCTTCTTTAAGGCATACAAGGTATGCAATTTCATCATCTACCTGCAATATTCCAATAGAATTATCTTGTTCCAACAATGTTTGAGCAACAAGTAAGGTTTCCTAGAGAAGCCGGTTACCCTTATGTATGTATGCTACTAGAATTGTATGTAATAATGGCCATAACTTCTGACCAGATCCATCGCCTCCTTGGAGAGGCGGTATCCTACATCCTGGGTAGGTGTGAGTAGGTTGTAGTAAATAAAGGCGTTGTTTACCCGACAGAAACTGGGGAAACTAGCCTCCCATTGAATTTGTGGGAAATAATCCCATGGAGCCTTCTAACCGGGGCCTATCCCTATCACACCTGATGTGAGAAACCTATTGGTTGTGGGTCATTGTTGCGCCAAGGCCTAGAGAACATAAGATGTCATGTATAATTTGCACCTCTGGGCCACCTGTAGGAACTGGGAGTCTACATGATTGTAAATTATGGAGGCCCAATAAAAGTATTCCCCACCAGTGGTGATTCCAAGAAAAAAGTAATACATCCACTTGTAGAATTCTCGGGCATGTGGTTGCCCGAAGACCCGGCATATTGCTATCATCCCCATTTGCATACTTTCTTTAAATTTAGACCAGGGGATTTCCAACTTCATCTTCTTGGGGTCCCTCATGGGAATCTTCAGCCAATGGTTGTTCATGTATTGCTGGGCTGGGACCTCCAACTGCTGAAATTGTGCTAAGGCAACAGCTCTTGTAACGACATTTGAGCTGTCAAACTGAGGAATTCCCAACCCCATCTGGAAGGTTACAGCGTCGAGAGACACCATGGGGCTGGGATATCCGGTCGGGATCGAGGCTGCGATCATGATGGCCTGGATGGATGAGTTGTAGTGTGTTGCAAGTGTGAGAATAAGTTCTGGTGCCTACACCAAGCATGGGAAACAAGCAGCCTTTAGGATCACGGAATCCCCAATGCTAAATGCTAATGGATCCCTGGACTGTCACTGAATGTACATTATTTTCACCAAGGCCTGCATCTTGGGCCATGTTCTGACGCTGGTGTCGGTAATCAATTGAACTTAGGACTCAATCTTTGATCCCATAATAATGTTGTCTTTCATGTACTTCATGCTGAGGGGCAATTTCTCTAAGGCCTTCTCTATTTTGGACCTGACAGCTACCCTGGTGACCGCCGTGGAAGGAAGTTCCAGACTCCTGAGTTGTGAAGATGCAGAAGCCTCAGACATGTTTAAAGTATGTTTCTTTGAAAACCTACAAGGCAAGTCAACCATTATAACTCATAAATAAGTAATATTCTGGGATCCAGAGACTTACCAGTGCAACGTTTATTTTCTTGAAAAGTTAGTTTAGGTCAAAATTCCTGAAAAAGATATATATATAAAATGCAAACTGAGAATTAACCAATATCTGGGCCTGGGGGTTTCAGCATACTATTGAAAGCAAGATGTGGGTTGGTGAAGACAAAAGACCCAAGGTCCAGAAAACTAACCGTTGGAAGATGTGCGTGAAAAGTGAACTGTCAGGCCCACATGGGCGTCACGGGGCTATGCAATAAATGGGAGTTATGGCAACGATAGTGGAGCCAACTATCCAAATGCATAAAAAGTGGAGGCCACTTGGATAGTCTTGAATGTATACGTGGGGCATAAATGGATCATTAAGGCTAGTTTATGGAGGAGACAGAAAACCACCTGGTTGAAACAGGCCAAGAACTGAGCTTCAACCAGGCAGTATTCTGCCCAGAATGAGCTCACAGATTTGAAATGAAAAATGGATAGAGCATGATGAGCTCGACACATGACCAAATGAATATACATGAAATCTAAATCTAAATTACAATAGGTCTTAAAGGTATATACATGCAAAAATAGAAGGAAATACACTAAATACACTGAATTTACAGCAAAGGACAAGATGCAGAGCACCTACTCTAAAACAAAGCTGAAATGTACAAACATCTACAACACTTACACTATCTACATTGCATAGAGGGCAGACAACCCTCTGGAAAAGCTAACCACCAATGGGCGACAAACTAGACAAAGAAACGTAGAGACAAAATGAAAACACAAGGCAAAAATGAAAACAAAAACTAAAAAGCAGGAAAAAGGAAGGAAAGAAACCAGACACCGACCTGAAAATCTGAAGGAAGGAAGGAAGGCAAGGTACCATGAATGATCTGTAATAGTTTCTACCTCCAAATGATCACCACTCAACACCGAAAACCACTTGCAATTATTCAGAACAACTCAAAATAGCTCATACTTAACTCTGCTCAAATCATTGTGATATCGCTCTGAAATTGCTCTGTATGTTTTAATCACGGTAATTGTGAAAATGATAGGTGATTTCTATTTATACCCAAGGTGAAAAAAAGTTACCTTTTCTTCTACAAACTCCATAGTAGGTAGACCTCTGGACTCCGGGCCCGGGGATTCCATGCAACCATACCCTCTTACGAAAAGAAGATATCATGGAAAAGAATCCCAAAGTCTGGGGTCCGACTCCGGACAAGGAACGATCAAGTCCAGGACCGGGTCCTAGAGACACAAGAGACAAAAAAAAAAAAAGGAAAAACCAACACTATGGGAAAGAAAACCCAGGGAAGGAAAACAAAGAAACAAAGGCAAAAGACAAGGCAAGATCCAAAAGTAGAAAAATGAAAAAAAAAAGGGGGACCCAACATTTTGCACACAAAATGTAGGGACGGGGATGTAGGGCATAACAATGTGAAGGTTCAATATGTGATTAGGGAAGAAGAACTCAAGTTATGCCCTCCAATGTAGAAATATGGCTACTTAGGATATGATTGAATCATAATAGGGTCTCTTGAAAATTTATGAGTATATGGTATGTCAGTGTTTTTGTGTTATTGTAATAGATTTGTGAATAGGTTAAGAATTTTTTGTATTGGTGATGATACATGGCTTGTGATGTTTGGTTTGAGGTTTTGTGTATGCTTGGTTTTGATTAGCTCCTTGGTATTATTGATGTGTAACTGTATTAATGTTTTGGTAAGTAGAATGTTGATTTGGTAAGATATTTGTTTTGGAAAGTGTTCATGGGGTTTGTATCATAGATTTTGTTTGTGGAAAGTGTGTTTTTATGTTGAAGTGAGGGTGTAGGGTTTTCGTTATATAGGACATGAGTATGATTTTTCTATTGTACCATTTACTATAGTTTTCTATTGCAATAATATAACATTACAAAAATATTTAAAACATTAAATTTAAAGTAACGTAAATAATTACTAAAAACTATTTAAAAATAAAAAAATTTCAATAATAAAACATTAAAAAAATATCTATTATATATAACATTACAAAAAAACATTTAAAAAAAAATGGGCCCCTACCTAGTATTTGGCCGACTACCCCCATTAGCCCCTCTCCCACTCCAGCAATCTCGTAGTGTGAAAATGAGGGGCTAATGAGGCACGGATCCTCTTATGAGTGGAAAGATCATGTTCGATTGTGAAGATGTTATTGGTTTCATTTTTTGATGGGGCCGTAAGAAAACTTCAAAATCAATTTTGAAATCCTTAGAGGCTCCAAAAGAGGTCAAAACTCATCTAGGATAGCACTTCACCATATTAAGGTGTAGAGCATTTTGAGAGGTTTTCAAAAAATGGTTATAATAGAAAATCGAGTACATTTTTCAAAAGTTATGGCCTTCGGAAGTTGAGTCTCCTAAAATAGAAAATATAGCAAATGTATAGAACATGTAAATGAGTTGTAAAAGGGAGTTACACATGTTGGTGTGTGTATTGACACATCATCTAGGGCATCTTTGATTGGAGATAAGATGGTCGCCTCTTTTTGAGGTGGTTTTAGCCCATGGTTTTGTAATATTGTATGACGGTTTCTTGTATTGTATCTCCTATATAGTAGGTGTGTGAGATGTCCAGGTTTTACATGTAAGCATCTTAAAGCTTTCTAGATACATCTCGATCTATGGTCGGTTATACTCCTGAAATAAGCTTGCTCTACAAGTATATTATAATCTATTTTTTATTGTTGAATAATATATTGGGCTGCCTTTGGAGTGTGGGGTTTTTCTCCCGAAAGGGTTTTCCCCACGTAAATATTTATGTTGTGGTATAAATTTTATTTATCCTTATGGTTTTTTTTGTTAAGTTTTTGTAACTATGAAAAATATCTGAGAAATGTTTTACATTATTCTCCCCTTAGAGTTAGTGTACAAAGTTGTTTTTCTACTTAACTTCCTTACAAATCTAAATGTCTCACGTGAAGTTTTCAAACCTATTAAAGTAAATTGTGAAGAGAATGATGATGAACAAAAAAAATATTTCATAGATGGATATAAAACAATACCTCTTTCTATAGAGGGTTTCACATTAATTGATGCAACTAGATCATGGATATATAATCCTAGAAGAAGAGGAGACAACAAATGGGGGCCAAGGCAAAGAGAAACTATTTTCATATTTTTTCCTAGACTTTTATCCATTCTTCCACGTAATTCAAATAAATGGATTGAATTTTTTATCAAAGTTGTTGGTATACAAACTATTTCATTACATTGAAAGAGATATTGGTCATGATATTGACTCCATAATAGCAAAGTGGGAGTCATTCAATTATAACCCTTGGCATGTGCAAAGAACAACAACTGTAAAAAATATTGAAGCTAGCAGTGATTCTAAAATTTAATAAAATAGAACTATTCAAGGAAATATCACAAATAATAAATGGGAAATTATATCTAGACTGCATCATGGTCAACATATGTAGGTTTTTGAAATAGATATATTAGGAAGAAGAGATATTGACATTAATATGCATTGGTTTAATGAACATCAAGGTGAAGAGTACACATTTGCATCAATCTGTTTCATAAGAAACATGAAGGATCATGGATGTCTCAAAGATGATGATATACCACAATGCCAAAATTTCATAGCCCTCAGTGAAAATAAACAGAAGGCAACCAACATAACAATGACACATTACCATAGCAATTAGGTAGGAGTGCCTTTGTTTATGATAATTCAATGAACAACAGGAATCAGAAATTCTTATCTAATTGATGCCATTAGTCAATATCTTCAAAATGAAGTGATTTCAATTACTTATCCCCTTCTATTACTTGCAGCAATAGGAGTTGCAACCATTAATATAGAATCATCTTCAACTCATTTAAAGTTGAAAATCCCAATAAGAGATTTTTCTAAACTAGAAGGAACATGAATTACAGGTTTTCAAGAAGACATGACACATATCAAATATATTTTAATTTATGAAATGAGATTCATTGGTCAAAACTTGCTAGAAAAAATAGATTCTCAACTCAGACAAGCATTCCCACATATTGAAGACATAACCTTTCCAGGTATACCTTTCATTGTTCCTGATGAGGGAGATTAGGTTATATAATATTAATTATGAACCATAAGAACTAAATTGATTTGATATTTGTACACATTGTGAAAATAATTTTAGTGATTGTCTTTTAAGTATATCTATTATTTTGGTTGGTGATTTGGGCTAGTTCCCTCTAGTTAATTTGATAGACCCACATATGATAGGAATATAAAGGAAAACTTAATGTGGGAGGATCTCAAATTTGTAGTTACTTTAGACAAAATATTCAGGCAAGATGAAGAAAATATCCAACAACAAAGATTTTGTCAACTTTTGACAAATCTAAGAGATGCACACCCGAAATTGGTGATTGGAAGTTTCTTATGATGAGAAGCCCTATAAGCTTAGATTTTGCAAGCAATAATGAGTTCGACAACACAATCTATTTTTTCTCAACAAATGACAATGTTCATGATCATAACAAGAGAATGTGATATTCATTGAAGCGTCATGTTGCACATAGTCTTACAACAAAAGCTAGAATTTTTATACAATTGAATATTTCTCAAATGATGAACTTGATCTTGAGTTATTGATCAGTGAGGATTTAATGGTGATGTTGACTTCAAATCTTTGGATACAATCAGGTCTTGTAAATGGAGCATTGGGATATATTTGAAAGACTGTCTACAAATCAGGGATTACTCCATCTGAACCACCAACACATGTCATGGTTGAATTTGATAATCAATCTAGAGTACCATTTGACGATTATCATTCAAATATAGTTCCAATAACACCAATACAAAGGGGTAGAACACTTTGATTATCATTAATATGGGCATGGACATTGACAATTCATAAATCTCTGGGAATAACTCTTTCAAAAGCTACAGTTGATATAGGGCCAAGAGAAAGACCAAGATTGACATTTGTGGCAGTATCTTATGCAAAGTCTCTAGAAGGTCTTATAACAATACCGCCATTCACATATGATCATTATGAAAAATAAAAAATGGAAAACAACTTTCCAAGTGCAAAGTTGAATAAAACAGATTCAAATGTTTAGAAGTTAATTGATGTTCTATAGTTTTGTTGAATTTTACTTTCAAATAAAGGTTAAGTAGTACATTATTAATTGTTTTAATACATTATGTCAAAAAAAAATTCAATGATTATTAAGTAATAAATTATTAGATGATGTGATACATTATGTTCTCTTTTGCTTCAATTTCTATTAATAGTTTTACCATATTATGTTCAAATTTGCTTCAATAACTATTATGCTTTATACAATATAATATGTTCAAATTTACTTTAATATAAATCTTTTTACTAGATATTAATCTCAAAATTGCTTCAATGACTATTAAGTGTTTTATTTGTTTTTTCACACATAGTTGTTATTACAAAATGGTATTATATTGTAATTGTACTTTTTAAGTATTTATTGATAGTTTTATTGTCATGCTCTTATACATAAATTTAATTTAATTTGTTTTTTAAATTCAACACAAAAATTAAACTATGATATTTTAGAAAATGAATCAGAAATCATTTTTGCAAGCCCAAATAACTCTATAAACTCAAATGGTTTGTTTGGAAACCCATATTGACAAATGTGAAAGATCTATTTTAGAGTGCAGCAAAAAAATCCTTCAAGATATAGAAAAATAGCCTTAATAATTGATTATGTTGAAGAGCTTGAAATATTGAGAATGGAAGATGTTTCCAAAAAGGTTAAGGAGACATATACAAAAGTATCTACGTTTCTAGATTTTATGAAAGAAATATGTCGTGATCATTATGAAAATAAAGGTCATAATACAATTCTCATCAGTGAAGAATTTGTAATGTATTTACATCCTTATAATGAAGTGTTATTTATATAGTTTTCAAGTTGTTTCTAAACTTAATTATATCTCTTGCATGTATCATTTATAAACTTTTATGTTTTGATGTTGTTTGAGTGACTTGATCTCCAAGCCTATTTTATGAATTTTTATTAAAACTATAATGGTTTGGGGTCCTTCCCCACTTAATTGAAATAAAATAATATTTTTTATTATAAATTATCATATATGTGGTTTTCTAAATGTGGCATTAAATGTATTTTCTAAGTGGGTGTGTTGTATTTTAAACCTAACCTTAATCCTACTCATAAACTAAAACCTATCATAACTATTATAATATCTATAATACTATATTTCATTCTAATGTTAACCCTAAGTTGCATAAGACTAACCTAATAATGACCCAAAACTAAAAGTTATATCTCTTATTAAAAACCTAATCATATGCATAACCTAACCATGATAAAAATCCTAACCCTAACACTGACCTTAACCCTCATCCTAAGGTAAAAGATACAATATCTATTATAGGTTCATAGTCATAATCCAACCCTAACTATTACCCTAAACATGATGTAAACTATAATGATAACCCTTACCCTAACCATAATCATAACCCTAACTCTAACCATAACCCTAAACCATAAGCTTATCTTTCACACTAACTCCAATTCTAACTGTAACCCTAAATATAAGCCTAACCATAACCATAACCATAACCATAACCATAACCATAACCTTGACATTGTCTCTAACTCTAACTATAACTCTAACCATAACCCTGACCATAAATGTAACCCTAAGCATAAGCTTGGCCTTAACCCTAACCCTTCCCAATATATAACCTAATCCATAATTCTAACCCTAACAATACTACTAACCATAACGCTAAATCATAAGCCAAACCATAATCCTAACCATACCCCTAAACTCTAACCTTAACTATAATATAAAATATATAGATATATTCTAAAATAATAGCTTCATTAACCCTATTTGAAATGTTAACCATAATTTTTATTCAAATCCTACTTGTAACATAACTAACATTTATCATTATAGACATAACACTAACCCGTGTCTCAATACTTAACTAATAATGACCATAAATCTAACTATATTTCTAACTCAAAATCTAATCCTATAGGTGACCCTAACAATTATGTATATCATAGCCTTAGCCATAATTCTAATCCTAACACCCACCCTAACTCTAACGCTGAGCTAAAATATATCATATCTAGTATTCTATCATAATCATAATCCTAGGTATAAACTTAACCATGACTGTGATTTAAACACTAACCATACTCTTTGATGACATGTAACTGAAGGAATGTTTGAAGATGTTAAGTTGATCACCGAAATGCAGAAAGATGATGCAAGACATTAAATCAGTTAATGGATTGTATTTTCATTGATGTCAACTTGATATAATATAATCGGTTATAATCAAAGTGTCAAGGAGTTCAGAGAATCAGAGAGATAAATATTATGCTTTCAGTAATGCATAAAATACAAGCATTCACAATGTGACTTTCAACACCGATGGCTAGGGGAACCCGACGGATAGAGATCACTAAAAGTCAAGTCACAGTGATGCCCAAGCAAGAACACCGATGAATAGAATCACGAGCATAACTGATAGCAAGAATCATAGTGTAAACTGATGGAGAAGCCTGAGGAAAACTGGAGTGTTGACTGAAGCTATCAAAGAGTTGAAAGACCAAAATTAACTTAATTTCACAAATGACAAAATATCTAGTTGGTAGAGCTAAATATGGACTTAACTGGTAGTTATCTTTTTTTTCATCGACAAGATAATGTTAGAATGAATTTAGAATTTAACTGAGAGGGGAGGGGTGAATCAGTTATCCTCAATTCTAGATGTACCAATTGAAACTTTGCAGTAATTTACACAACTCAGATCTACTTGACAACAGTAGCATATGTCAACAACTTAAACATGCAGTTTAATGTTCAGATGTAATTAGCTTGTAGAAACTTAATAGTAAAACAAACCATAAACATTCACACAAGTTGACACAAGTATTTAACGTGGAAACCCAATTTGGGAAAAACCACCAGTAACATGCTACCAATTTTTCACTCTTCTGAAGTGAGCTCTGTTAGGAGCCAACCCTATTAAAGGTTACAAAACACATTGCTAAATGTAACCTAGTTAAAGGATTTAATCACCCTATCAGGAGTGGCCTTGTTAGAGGACTTAGAACATTCCACCTTAATGTCACCTTGTTTAGAGGATTTATACAATGATTGCTAGGTCAACCTTGTTAAAGGATTTTGATTGATACAATGGTTAGAAAGTAATCAACAGTTGTGATCTGATACATACAACTTACTTTTCAGATCCAGATCCAATTTTATCTCCAATAATAACTCACTGAGTGGCCTCCATTCTCATTTCAATTTTCTGATCTGCTTGGAAATTTGTCAAGCAATCACTCATGCAAATTCTCTGCTTCTCTGTTCAGCCTTCTCTGCTAGGTCATGCCAATAAGTAAATTAACTATGCAATCCTCTTGCATGCACACAAGCACATTACATTCATGAATAACCACTTGAGGTTATCTTATACCTCTTCATCTAGGTTAGATAAATCTTTGCTGCTTAATCAAGATCATAGATCTTAGGTTAGGTCATATCCAACAGATCATCCCATCATTACATTACCATTTACTTCTCCAAAGTAGTCTTTAATTAAATCTTGAATCCATGCATTAATTACAGTTACCCATGCATTAAATAACATGGATCAATCTTTAATCAACTTTACATATCCCAATAAAATTAACTATGTCGCACAGAGATCTTAAATCTCATCATTAATCAAAATACTGACACTCGACCACCATTGTGTTCTCACTCGGCCAACAATGAACTTTCTTGGTAATTTCATTGGTACTCAGTTGTCACTAGAAATTCTGCTTAGCATACTGGTGCTCGGCACAAACCAACTAGTAAAACTGTCATCAAAGGATAAACAACACATTGCTTTGCCAATGTGCCAACTGATTAAGTACCCTTGTTATTTGCCTTCACTTAACCATTCCACTTGGTCTTCTTGTTAAATCTTCTTCATCAATCAATAGATATGGTACTCAAACAGATAGCAGTAGTCTCAAGAGTTAAGGTTTGACATCAATGTAAAAACAACCATTGTTTTCATTGTAACTTTCCAACAATCTCCCTCTTTGGCAGTGATGGAAAACACTAAACATTTAAAACAATAATTTAACAAGCATAGTTACCATACAATCCATAAAGTCACCTGTGTTCCTTGATATGAACAAATCTTCATTAATGTCTTTACCTTCATTTTGATTCCCATCTTGCAAAAAATTTCTCCCTCTGTGTCTGTGATCACACTGATGTCTTTTTGTTTCTATTCATTAATCTCTTTTTCTCTAAGTAGTGAACTCTCCCTCTTTCAGTAAACTTCTCCCTCTTTGACAACAATTCCAAAGATGTTGACATCTTTATCATGTAGATTCTCCTGTTCATAAATATGTCATGTTGTTCCTATCATATTATTTTATGACTGATCTTCTTTTTTATTCTTGTCCAACTTCACAGCTTTAGGTAGCGTCCTAAAGTGTGACTGCCTATGCATCAATGTGTCAAATATTCTAAATATAACATTTGATACAACAGTTCCATACATAACTTAATTAGCTTCAGTTAGGGGAATCACCCCCAATTTACCTCGTAGATACTCATGAGCATCTTTGGGTAGTTCTTTTGTAAATATGTCTACTAACTATTCCTTAGTGTTCACATAATCTAGTCTCACTTCCTTCTTCTGAACTAGCTCCCTCAAGTAATGATACTTGATAGCTATATGCTTTTTCTTAGAGTGCATTATAGGGTTCTTAGAAATATTGATGGCACTCATGTTATCACAATATATGACAATTGGTTCTTTGATCTCTTCTTTCATACCTTTCAATAGTATCTTCAACCACACAATATTAGAACAATTGACTATTGTTGCCACATACTCGGCTTCAGCTGTAGATTGTGAGGTGCAGTACTCTTTCTTGCTTGTCCATGAAATCAATCTTTTTCCCAAAAGAAATGCTCCTCCTGTGGTGCTTTTCCTCTCATCAACATTTCTATCCCAATCAGAGTTAGTGTAAACTCTGAGCTCAAACTTGTCATTCTTTATGTAATATAGACCATAATCATCAGTTCCTTTCAAATATCTTAGAATCCTTTTCACTGCCATCATGTGAGTTTCCTTGGGATTAGCAGAAAACCTAGCAACAATTCCAACAACCAGGGAAATATCTGGTCTACTGTGTACAACATGTTGCAGCTTTACAATCATTGATCTGTAGAGGGTATGATTGACTTCTTCAGTATCATCATCCCTTTTCAACTTGTGTCCAACAGCCATGGGTGTACTCACTAGTTTTGACTCTTCCATTCCAAAAGTTTTCAGTATCGAGCCTTGACATATTTAGATTAACTGATATAGGTACAATTCTTCATTTGATATATTTGTAAACCAACAAAAAATTTAATCTCACCAAACATAGAAATCTCAAATTCAGTTTGCATCTCTTTTGCAAATATTTGGCATAACTCATCTTGTCCACAAAATATAATGTCATGTACAAAAATTTCAGCTAATAAAGTACCTTTACTTTGCTCTATCTTCAAATACAGGTTGTTGTTGTCATTAGTTCTTGCAAATCCAATCTTTATCAGATAATTGTGCAATCTCTCACACCATTCTCTTAGCACTTGCTTCAGTCCATAAAGTGTCTTGTGCAATCTACAAACCATATTCCTCTTGTTTGGGTCAACAAAACCATCAGCTTGTTCAATGTACACTTCTTCTTTCAATATACCACTGAGGAAGGCAGATTTCACATCCATCTGATAAAATTTAAAACCCCTGTAGGCTGCATATGCAAGTAAAGTTTTGACTCCTTCCAGTCTTGCAATTGGGGTGAATGTTTCACCATAGTCAATTCCTTCCTCTTGTGCATAACCCTTGCATACTAGTCTAGCTTTCTTTCTTGTCACTTCTCCATGTTCATTCAACTTATTTCTGAATACCCACTTAGTACCAATTACATTTTTGTCATTCGACCTAGGTACAAGTGTCCAAGTCTTTTTATTTTCAATTTGTTCAATTTCTTCATTCATGGCTTGTATCCAGTCTTCATTTTCTAAAGCATCCTTTACTATTTTTGGCTCAAAATCACATAATAGACATGTACCATCTCTCAACTTACATCAGGCCATAACTGTAGAATCCTTCAATCCAATGATTTGATTAGGATTGTGGTGCCTCCTCACATGCTTTTCTAGAGTAGGTTCATGTTTTGCTTCAAATTCATTGTTCTCATTCAATGTAGGTTGATTTTGTGAATCAACGTCTCCATCAGATAGCTTGGCATTCACCTCCTATTGCTCGGCAACTCCACTCTGTGACTCGGCAGGTGCTAGCTATTGCTCAGAAGTCTCACTCATAGGTTTAGGTAATACATTAGAATCTTCATCATCTAGATAGACAAATGACTTGTAACTTTCAGGTTCTTGTGTACTTTTTGCTTCGTTTCTTTCTACATCTTCATCAATTATAACATTTGCACTTTACACAACTTTGTTAGTATTAGAATTCAAACACTGGTATGCTTTGGTTTTAGTTGAATATCTAAGGAATATACCTTCCTCTCCTTTAGCATCAAGTTTTCCATTTCTGTTGTCCTTTAGTATAAAACATTTGCTTCCAAAAACTTTGAAATATCTTACACTAGGTGCATATCTATACTAAATTTCATAAGGTGTAGCATTAGTACCTTTCCTGACTTGCACTTTGTTCAGGGTATAGACTGTAGTACTTACATATTCTTTCCAATATTTCCGTGCAACATTTTTCTCCATCATTAGTGTTCTTGCACAGTCCATGATAGATATGCTTCTGCGTTCAACAATACCATTTTGTGGTAGTGTCCTGGGTGCAGACATCTATATTTTTATGCCTCGATCATTGCAGAAATTGTTAAACTCATTGGAAGTAAACTCACCTCCTCTGTCAGATCTCAAACATTTCAAACTTTTACCTATCTCTTTTTCAACTTTTGCCAATTACCACTTAAATAACTAGAATGCATCAGATTTTTCCTTAAGAAACATCACAGTCATCATCCTAGAATAATCATCAACAAACAAAATGAAATATCTATCTCCATAGTAACTTTTCTCTCCAATGGGACCACATAGGTCAGTATGAACTAATTCTAGAATTTCCTCTGAAGTATGAGTCTTACTCTTGAAACTAGACTTAGTCATTTTTCCTAGTTGACATTGCTTACACATAGCATTTTCAGGTTTCTTTAACTTAGGCAACCCTCTAACCTTTTTCAGTTTACTTATGATTACCAAGTTATCAATTCTTACATGACACAACCTTTTATGCCATAACCAAACATCATTATATTGTACAAACAAGCATGTCTCTTCAGCTAAATCTAGATAGAACAAGTTACCTTTTTTCTCACCACTTCCAACTAGTTCTCCAGTAGCATCATAGATCTTTGCCTTATTGTGATGGAACTCAATTCTGCAGCCAGGAGTATTTAGCTGTGCAACACTCAGTAAATTATAGTTAAGATCATCAACCTAATAAACATTGTCACATCTGATCTTGTTAGTCAAATTAATTATTCCTTTTCCTTTGATAAGACATGGTGCATCATTACCAAATTTAACATAACCACCTTTGCACTGTTCTAAGGTCTCAAATTTATCTTTGTCACCAGTCATATGATGGGAAAAACCACTGTCAATAATCCAACGGTCACCTTTACTCTTATAAGAAATTAGTGCAGTTTTCTCATCATCATCAGAATCATCTTTCATAGAAACATACACAACTTCTATATCATTGTCATTGGAATTGTCAGAATCATTGTCAGAAGCTTCTTCAGCTATATAGAAAGATTTCTTACCTTTTTCTTTGTAATTCTTATACTTTCTAAAGTCTCAATCATCCTTTTTGTCTTTGTATTTTCTGTCCCTTCTTTCATCTTTGTCATTCTTATTAGGACATCTAGCAGCAATATGACCAACTTTGTTACATGAAAAACAAATTATAGAAAGTTTACCTCTGAATTTTCCTTTTCCTCTAGATAGTCTTTTTGCCATAAGTGCTTCAAGTTCTTCAAGATCATCATCAATAGTGTCATTGTCACTGTTCACACATTTCTTTCATTTCTTTGATTTTTTGAGGACTAGCTAGGATCTGAATGCAGAATCAATAGCTTGTCGAGTGTAATTATCAAAATTTGACATCTCAAATGTAGTAAGTCTGCCTACCAGACCTTCTAAAGTCAGATTATTATTAGGAGTACATCTCAATTCTTGAATTGCAGAGAATCTAATAGCATATATAGGAAGAAGATTTCTTAGTACCTTGCTCATAATAGTGTTCTCATCAATTATTCCATTTGCTCCTCTAATAGAATTAACAACTTCTTTTATTCTACCATAATACTGAACTATATTTTCTGCTTCTTGCATTTTCATTTCATCAAACTTACCTCTTAAGCTTTCAGATTTAGCTCTCAGCACATTTGTGTCTCCTCCATAGATGGTTGTTAGGGTATCCCACATCTTCTTTGCATTTGTGCAGTTCTTTATATCATCAAATTCAGATAGCTCAAGGAAGATGCAATCTCCAACATTGCTTGATTATGTTCTTGCTTTTCTCTTAACTGTGCAACAGTGAGAGGTGTAGTAGGTGCTACATAATCATTTTTAATAAGGCACTTAGCATCATCTCCAATACTGGCCAGATGTAGTTTCATGAAACTCTATCATGCAAGGAAGTTATTTTGTTATGCTTTGAAACCTCCTTTTTATACATCTTGATCTTTTCACTCCGAGTACCTTCAAACTATTTTGAAGAGAACTGGGCTCTGATACCAATTGTTAGAATGAATTTAGAATAACTGAGAGGGGAGGGGCAAATCAGTTATCCTTAGGTCTAAATGTACCAATTGAAACTTTGCAGTAATTTAAACAACTCAGATCTACTCGGCAGCACTAGAATATGTCAACAACTTAAACATGCAATTTACTATTCACATGTAATTAGCTTGCAGAAACTTGATAGCAAAACAAACCATAAACATTCACACAAGTTGACGCAAGTATTTAACGTTGAAACCCAATTTGGGAAAAACCACCAGTAATATGCTACCAAGTTTTCACTCTTCTGAAGTGAGCTCTATTAGGAGCCAACCCTATTAAAGGTTACAAAACACATTGCTAAATGTGACCTGGTTAAAGGATTTAATCACCCTGTCAGGAGTTGCCTTGTTAGAGGACTTAGAACATTCCACTTGAATGTCACCTTGTTTAGAGGATTTACAAAATGAATATTAGGTCAACCTTGTTAAAGTATTTAACAACAATCAGGAGCAATGAACGGGAGAGGAGGAGAGTGCGAGGCTGGAGGGAATTCAAATTCCCCTTTGGGTGCAAAATCTGCTGGAGGAGGTGTGCAGACGAACCTAAGCGAAGGCAGCAGGATCTTCAAGGGAGGAGAAAAGGAAGCGGAGGGGGACAAAGACCCAGACCGTAATCACCCTCGAGAAGGAGGAAAATGGGACCTTTTAAACAATGAAATGAGCGGAAAAGAGTCCTCTGGCATTGTTCAAAATTTGTCTGTGCCAAGGATTCAGGAAAAGGTTAAAGATGCAGCAGTGGAGGGCTCCACAAAAGTGACAAGGGAGGACACCCCTCTGTTGAGAGTCCAAATCATTGAAGATACTCCAAAGATAATGAAAGATGTTGGTAAGTCTTCTAATGCTCAAGATGGTCAACCTTTAGGTAATAATTTATCTAATGGATGTTGGTCTTCCCTATTTGGAGTAAAACACACTGGGAAATCTTCTTTTCCCCGTGTTGACAATACGTTAGACCCTGTGAAAGGAATATTTTGTATTTCCCTCCCTGACTCACTTGTTGATCATACAGTAGCCCTAATGAAGAATATGCTAATAGGAAAGTTTATGGGCCCAAGACCTAATATAGATATAGTAAGAGCTTTCGCTGCAAGGAAATGGAGGTTAAAAGGTCAAGTAGACATTGCTGCCCTTCCCAAAGGTTTCTTTACTTTTGATTTTTCTAGCTCTGAAGACCTTTCTACAGTTCTGTGTGGGGGTCCTTGGTTGTTTGGTAAAATGTCTTTGGCTCTCCAAAAGTAGGGGACAAATATGGACCTTAATATGGATATGTTTGAATCAGCCCCAGTATGGGTTAGATTCCAAGGACTTCCTCTGGAATATTGGCATGAAGATGTCTTTTTAGGTTTGGCTCATTCATTTGGAGAGCTTCTCACTATAGATCCTATGACAGCCGCTAAGACTAGATTAGTCTATGCAAGAATCTGTGTCAACATTAATCAAAAGACAGATCTCCTGGAAGTTATCACTATCAAATCTAAGCTGGGAACCTATAATCAAGTTGTGGAATTTGAAACTATCCCATTTTCCTGCTTTACCTGCAAAAAATCTGGTCATTGGGCAAAACAATGTCCTCTCAAACATTCTAGTATAGCTAAAAAGAAAGATCTAAGGGCTGTTTGGAAAGAGAAAAAATCTCCCTCTCTTCCAATCCCCTCGAATGATTCAGAAGTGAAAGACACAAGAGAAGATATAAATGTTGATCTTTCTAATCAGACTAAGGAAGATATCCTTCAGATACTAGTTGATAAAGACTTTCCTCAGACCCTGGAGCAGGAGGACTCAACTAAATCAGAACTAAGGGAAAAAGTGGAAGACTCCCAACTTGACCCCTATAGTCCTCAAGTAAGGAATAGGGAGAACGATCTCCATCCCCAGTACATTTCTATGGAAGATGGGGCTGAAAAGGAGACACAAGCCTCTACAAGAGTTCTACAAAATGAGAAAGGAAGCATCAATGGAAAAAATGGACAGGTTCTAACAGTTGTGAGCAGATTGGTCTCTTCACCCTTAGTGAAAGAGCAGGTTATTTCTGGTGTTAAAGGAAATAGTAGTAATAGTTGGTCGAAAGTCAGCGAGGAGGACATTCAAAAAGAAAATCTTGATGATTTGTCTCCATTTTCAGAAAAACAGGAACCCCAATGGTCAAAGGTTAAAAATAATAAGAAAGACAAAAAACCCAATAAGAAAGGAGGACCGAGTCTTAAAGCTCAAGAAATAGGCAAGAAGGTAGAAACAACCCCTCTAGGGGGAGTTTAGACCAGAAGAAAAAAATAAGATGTTGGATCTCCCCAGGGAGGAAGAGGAAGACCTTCACAAAAATCTATAAGAGAGCTAGAAGCAAAATAGAGTATTGCAGATGGTAAGCAATCTACCATCCCTAAGATTTTCTCCCCAACTCATTAAATGAAGATTATATCCTAGAATATTAGAGGACTAAATAGTCCCCACAAGCAGGATGTTCTTAGAAATTTGGTAAGAGACTCAAACCCTGATATTATTCTCATTCAGGAAACTAAAATTTCTAGAGAAAAAGTTGAAAAATTTTACCCCTTCAAGAATGGCAGCAGTATTGGCAGTGATTCTGATGGCGCCTCTGGTGGTGTTGTGATATTCTGGAATAAAGAAACTATAAATTGTAAGAAGATTCACGTTGAGAAGAATATTATCCTCATTTGTGTCAATCATATAAAATTGGAATGCTCTTGGAACCTCATGAATATTTATGCCCCTAATACTAAAAATGGTAGACTCAGATTCTGGAAAAGACTTAAAGAAATCAGGAATGATTTCCAGGAAAATAGTTGGATGGTGATGGGGGACTTTAACACTCCCTTGCTGGTAGATGATAAAATGGGAGGTGCTCCCTCTCAAGTTGATAGTAGAATGGATCTAATGGAGTATATTAATGATCAATCCTTCTTAGATATGGAGCTGGAAGACATCTCATACACATGGTCGAACAGAAGAACAGGTGTGGAACTTATACAGGTGAAACTTGACAGAACCCTCCTCTCTATTGACTGGTTATCTAATTTTTCTTGCTCTTTATCTTCCTCTATAAGGATTGGTTCTAACCATTTCCCTATTATTTTCAATGCCAATACCTTGAATGGCAAAAATAATATCCCGTTTCATAGACATATATCTAAAAGATAGCATATCCAAATGGTGGAACTATAATCAGGAAGGTACTGCTATGTATAAGATAGCCAAGAAGTTGAATAATGTTAAGAAAAACATTAAAATATAGAATAAGGAAGTCTTTGGGGATATATTCAAGGCAAAAAGTACCAAAAAGGAAGAGATCAAGATAATTCAAGAGATTATTCAAAGAGAGAGTCTCTCAGAGGAGCATAGAAGTAAGGAGAATGTCTTGGTGGCAGAATATCATAATATCATCTCCAAGGAAGAATCCTTTTGGAGACAAAGATCAAGAGCTCTCTGGCTTAAAGATGGGGACAAAAA
>MU225037.1:260453-271865 GCA_018584345.1 Thuja plicata | reverse complement strand
ATATATATATATCGCTCAGTCAAAATACATCAAGGAAGTGATGAAGATATTCAAGATGGAAGATTCCAAACTAGTTGGAACACCTATGGCTACCGAATGTAAGCTGACAAAAGAAGACAAATTAAATGAGGTAAATAAAACCTTATATAGATCAATGATTGGAAAACTAATGTATGTTGTTCACACCAAACCAGATATAGCACATGCAGTTGGAATAGTTGCAAGATTCTCTGCTAATCCCAAAGAATCACATATGACTATTGTCAAGAGAACTCTGAGATATCTGAAGAACACCAAGGACTTATGGCTTATGGTACAAAAGAGAAGGAAAATTTGAGCTACAAGTCTATACAGATGTTGATTAGGCTGGAAACATTGATGACCAAAAGAACACAACTAGAGGAGCAGTCTTCATGGGTGACAGACTTGTCACATGGATCAATAAGAAGCAAGGATGCATCTCTCAGTCTACTGCAGAAGAAGAGTATGTGGCTGCTACTGCAAATTGCTCCAATATTGCATGGATCAAAAAATTTCTAGAAGGTATGAATATGAAGATTCTTGAACTAGTAATTATCTATTGTGATAATACGAGTGCAATAAATAGTTCTAAGAATCTATTCGTGCATGCTAAGACTAAGCATATTGCTATCAAGTATCACTATCTAAGAGAACAAGTGAAAGCAAAGGAGGTGATACTAGAATATGTTCAATAAAAGGAAAAATTAGCTGATATATTCACCAAGCCATTAACAAAAGATACATTTGAGTACCTGAGACAGAGACTAGGGGTCCAACCCTTGTCTATCAGTTAGTAAGCTAACTAGGAGGTTGCTTCAACCTATACCAAATCTGGAGATCATTCATGTTGATGCAAATGCCAAGATGAACAACAATAGATACATCTGTACACAACAAGGTACAAGAATGCACCGAATACCAAAGACATTGTATTGCTAATGGATAGGGAAATTCAAGGAATATATTATATAAAGGGATGGAAGATGATATAAAGATTTTTTGTTTGGCATTATTGTCAAAGGGAGAGATTATTCTCATTGTCAAAAGGATCAAAAGGGAGAGATTATCTCATTATCATAACGGAGAGATTATCTCATTGAGAGATATGATAAAGGGAGATATTATATCATTATTCATGAAATGAAGTTCCTGAAAATCAGAAAGAAAGAGTTAATCACTATTCAAAGGGAGAGAAATTGATTACATATGAAATATCCATCTAAGGGAGAGAAGTAACAAAGGGACAGAGTTCATGCAAGAGAAAAATTGTTGTCAAAAGAAAAAGAGATTATCAAGAAGAGGAAAAGTGAAGACAGAGCACATATCAGAATAGAGACATTAGATGCTACATCTATCGAGTGAAGGGATTGAATATTGAAGACAATCATTCTGCAAGAAACAAATCTAAGCTATTTTGAGCTTACTGAAAGCCAAACATTTGTAATAGTTACAATAGGAAAGCTTGATTAAACTATTATATTTCATATTGTATTAGTGATAGTATAGTATGATAATGTAGTATGTTGCCATCAATGCCAAAGGGAGAGATTGATGACATGTAACTAATTAAATGTTTGAAGATGTTAAGTTGATCACCGAAATGCAGAAAGATAATGCAATACATTAAATCAGTTAATGGACTGTATTGTCATTGATGTCAACTTGATATAATCTAATCGGTTATAATCAAAGTGTCAAGGACTAAAAAGAATCAGAGAGATGAAGATTATGCATTCAGTAATGCATAAAAGACAAGCATTCACAATGTGACTTCCAACACCGACGACTAGTGGAACCTGATGGACAGAGACCACCGAAAGTCAAGTCACGATGATGCCCAAGCAAGAACATCGACAAGCATTACTGACAAGCAGAATCACAAGAATAACCAACAGCCAGAATCATAGTATAAAATGACAAAGAAGCCCGAGGAAAACTAGAGTGTTGACCAAAGCTATCAAAGAGTTAAAACACCAAAATTAACTTAAGTTCAAAAATGGTAAAATGTCTAACTGGAAGAGCTAAATATGGACTTAACTGGTAGTTATCTTTGTTTTCATCAATAAGATAAAGCTAGAGATAAGTAAAGGATTTAAAGTTGTTTTGTCCAGTTGCCAAGAAGATCTCTATGAGATAAAACAAGAGTTTTTCTTTAAATCTAATTGGCTAAGATTGTGGATCATGCCAAGATCAAGAAAATCCAGAACATAACAACAGTGATTTCATTTCTATAAAGAGATAACTTAATTCATTATGAAAAGAGTGGGTGAATTAATGAAAAGAGGATGCTAAAGAGAAACTGATGAAGATCAAATTCATACAGTCCTGATCAATCAAGCTGAGGAAAGAGCTAAATTTTTCTGCGGACACTGAGCAACAAAGAACAACATCACCGAGCAGAACTAAAGTGGAGAAAAGGTATTAAAAGGACATATTGATCATATTAGTTTTATGATATTACAATAGATCTAAAAATTTGCAAGTTTAAGTTGTATATGTGAACAGATCATATTGTTTCAGTTTAACCATTGATTTGGAAAGTCTCTTAACCGAGTGGGATTTAAAGATCCTTTCTATATTGAGATACATCTCAAGGAGTATCAAAAAGTTTGATCATGAAGATAGCATGAGATGCCAAATACCTATTGACAGGCCAAGTGAGTGTTTGATCAAGGAAGGTAGCATAGAGATGCCTGATATCAAGTGACAAACTAAAATTTTAAATCCTCTAACAAGGTCACACCAACAATGTTTTTGTAACGTTTAACAGGGTTGGCTCTTCACCGAGCTCAATTCAGAAGAGTGAAAATTTTGGGTTACCTATCCCAAGTGGTTTTTCCCTTAATAGGGTTTCCACGTTAAAAATCCATGTGTCAATGTGTTTATGAGTCATTACTTTAGTGTTTTTCATTATGTTGGTTGTGTTCCTGGTTTTGTTGGTTTGCCCTAAAATTTTTGTTGTCCTGCCAAATTTTTATCCAAAATTAGAAAATCTATTTTAATTTGAATTATCCCTATGGAAATTGTGTTCCCTTTCAAAATCCAAATGAATAATGAAAAACCCAAAACCCTAAGCTATCTTCTAGGTGAAAATGCAAAAAAGGCCCTAAAATGTCAATCGAGTTTCTATTTTTGCATTACCTTTTTGAAAAACTTAAGTTATAAAAAGTCATGTACCTTTTTAATGGTCACCCAGTCACTTAATCCTGAAAGCGTATTCCATTTTATCATGAGACTGGGTGATTAACTATTGTCAGGATGTCTCAAAAGGAAAAAGAATATTCTTTGTAAGTTATAAGACTTAGCGAAGTCTTTCATGTCGCGAAGTCTCCCAATGAAGAAGATATGATCTGGCAACACAGAGACAAGTGGTTAAGTCACGGTGTTGCACAATGTATCCTACAGTTACTAAAGTATTATGAGACTTAGTGATTACTTCAGTCACAGGGTCTCCAGATCAGAACATAGTTAATGATAAGTTTAAAATCTTATGTCACCATGTCTCCAGTTAAAAGGTCAGTTAAGTAAAAGGTTCAGAGACTTAGCGACAAACCACAAATTGATTGAAATATATGGTGGTCGGGTAGTTGCTGGTCAAACATAGTAAGTCAACATTTTTCAGCGATTTGGAGACAAAAAATTAAGATGAGACACGTGTCCATAGTGAATAGAACAAAGTGTATCAGTTGCATGGTCTCCCAAAAGGTAAATATCATTTGGCGGTTAAGAGACTAAAAGATGTAAAAATAACGTATTTTAATATTGTCGCGGGGTCTCCAAATGATTTAGGGTTTCCAAAATATATTCAATGACTTAGCGGAGCCGTTAGATGCAGAATAAGATAAGATCAATAGTAGTCCCTGAGTCTCTATCAAATTTTCATAAGAGTAAAATGTTCTCGCGACAATGAGATTAGCTTTAGTCGCAGTCTCCAAATTAAAAGTAAAAGATAATGTTTTATGGGCTGTGTCGCAAAGTCTCCAAAGGAAATAGTAAAGAGTAGTTTTATTTAGAGATTGGGTAACTAAGGGTAGTCACGGGGTCTCATAAAGTGAAAAGAAAATTTAGAGACTTGGCGATAAGAGTTTAAAAGATGAAAAGTAACCGTGGTCCCGGGGTCTCTGAATGAACTCTGAGTTTGGCAATACTACTAGCGACTTGGAATCATTTGGTCGCGTGACCACCAAAAGTTAATCATGGTTAAGCTAAGATGAACAAAATCATAGCGTTGCTAGATCTCTAGAAGAATTAAGAGTTAAGAGATTTGAACAATATAGAGATTCATCGTCCAATAGAAATATAGGAGATTAATTACTATGTGAAAAAGGTAGCTAAGATGTCTGGTGAAGGACTAATCATATCAGGACATGTCATTTTGTTCAAATTTTATAAGGGTTTTTTTGAAAACACAATCATACAAATTTGATTTCCTATGACATTCATTAGCTACGGCTAGGATTTTAATTAATACCACAGCATGTAAACTTGAAGGTGAAATTGATTGATTCTTCAATGATGAGCTAAGTACTTTGAAAATTTACCATAAAGGGATGATCTCAGGTTTATTTTCATTCATCATACATCCAAAATTTTAGAGCGGAAATTTTGCTAGGTTTTCTGTGTCTGGGAAGCAAGAATTAATCAATTTCAAGGTGATTCTCCAGTTTTCAAAGTTCTTGAATTGTCTTCAGTGCACAGAGAAGAATAAGGAGTCCTAAGAGAAGATTTGTCTCAATATTGGTGAAAGAGAAGTGAAAATAGAACAAGATGAGTAAAGCAGTTAGTGTGGATTCTACCAGTGGGAAGAGTGATGAAGTAGATAAAGATGCCAAGGGGAAAAGGAATTTCTCTGATGAATTTTTGAAGCTGTTACCTGGGTCTACACATAACAAGAGGGAAAATGCCAACATTTTGGCAGATGAATACTGTGAAATTAGAGACTCCCACACACTAGGTTCTACAATTTTTTCTCTCTATAACTATTTTTATAATAATGCTGATAAGGCCATCCCAATATCAAACCCTTGGACTAGTGGTTTGGCTAGGTTAATTGTTCCTGATGTCTTTGTAGATGTAGACCTATTTCTAGGACTAGCAAACCATTATGACTCCTTATCTAGGAAAATTAAAAAGAATGATGATACTGCATTGCTAATTCTGAATAGGAATTCATTTATGCAATCTTGTGGTTTATATAGTACCATGTCCACTAAGATTAATATTACAAGATAGGAGGAAAGGTATAGGTTACAGCCTGGGGTTGCTAGGAACCAATTGCAAAAACACATCCTTAATGAGGTTAGAAACCACATCCCCCCTTTACCAGGAACTGCACTCTATTATTTCAAAGATCTACATTTTTATATCAAATACATTGCATATGCTTTGTGTAGGGTGTTGGGTAAAGATGGGGGAGCTGAGAAGATAAATTCTGGGATTTTGATGATGGTATTAGATTTACAAGATGTGCATTCTAGTACTAGCTATGATTACATATCGTACATCATTGATATAATGCATGAGGGGTTTGTAGCAGTATAGAAAAAGGATAAAGATCCTAAGTTTTTACATTATTCTATCCTCATGCATTTATTATTGCATTTCAATTATGGTATCATGAATGTAAACAATTTGAACCCTCAGAGGATCTTTCATGATCGGCCCAATCCTATCCATTTTTGTGTTAGGATATGGAGTTTCACCTCTAAGGATTGTGATTTCTATGGATTCGAGAACTGGATTGTCTACCCTTTGATGTAGAGTTTGGGTATTAGCAAGACTAGACTCCCAGTGAAGGTGCTGCAGTTGCTGAGACCCTGTGAATATTTTGATAAGTGGAAAGGTGACCACAATTGGGGAGACTTCTTTTTAGAAGAAAATTTCACTATGATCAGAGTATATGGATGCACACATCCTCCTCATGTCTTACCATATCATGTGCCATCAAGAGTTGTAGCTATGGAATTTATTTGGAAACTTTTAGTAACAGATAATGAGCACTTTGCACCACACAGGAAGGGGACATTAACCCCTAGGAAATTCAAGATTTTTCAATTTACAATTGGAAAAGGTGCTATTGATTTAGTGAGCAGATGGTTGGAAAGTTGCAAGATGAGAGAAACATTATATAGGTATATTGATCTAGACAGATTTATTGCAGGAGCTAAGAAACTCCTAACGCCTACCATACCAAACACATATGTGCATGGTCTTTGTGTGGAGGAGGATGCTACTAGGAATATCCTTGATGAAGATGAAGTGAGAACTAGGAGAGAAAGAATTCAAGAGTTATTGAATTTAGAGAAAAAAATAAAAATAAATGGATTAGCATTTGGAGGTGTTTACCCCGACCTGCCATATTTTGACAAAATTAAAGATATGATAGACAATTTTTACACACTTTGTGAGAAATTAGACAGAGTTCTGGATGTGAAGGAGGGGGGAAAAGAATCTGAATATGAGAGTGAGAGTGATGAAGAATATGTCCATCCACCTCAAATAGATCAACCACAAAAAAATGTTGCAGAAGAAATTCAGATACAAGGAGAACAGGGACATATCATAGATTTGACTGAGGTTTCTCAAACTGATGATATAGAAGAGCCTGCTACCAAGAGGCAAAAAGTTGACCTTGGTCAAACCTATGATACAAAAAAAGAAAGAAAATGGGATAGAATAAGTGCTCTCATTCTTGGGAATAGATTATATGATCATAATTTAAGAAAAGAGATCAGAAAAGGAAAGAGATAGCAGCAACAGGTAGAGGAAAACATATAATTACCTCTCAGAGCATGTATTGATGAAAGATTGCTTCACCAACAATAGTTCTTAAGTGATGATAACTTTATAAAAACTAATGAATTTAAGGATTTCCCAAGATGGCATAAAAAGGACATCAGATGGTGAAGAAGCAGTAACAAATGAAGCTCATCTAGCTCTGCAAACATATGATCCTAAAAGTGAGGATGTTTCTCCTGATGAGGCTAGGAAGATGGTCTTGAACAGTGGAATCTTGCTTGCTGAAGGCTGGGATTTAGCCTCAACATTTATCATAGACCAAATCAGAAAACAGCCAGATCTAGAGATGGCAAGTGAGATTCAAATGGGTTACATGATCAAAGGATTTGGATATAGTCCAAAATCCCAAGCATTTTCCATGTGGAATTTGTGTCCTAAAGACCAGAAGCCTCAACTTTTGAACATTCAAGAGAGCATGGTTTGAAACCAGATGGTGTGGACAGTGTAGAACATAGGAGATCTTGAGATTTCCCAAATAATGACACATTGGGCACATCTAAATGAAGATAAGACAAATCAGTTGTTTGAAAAATGTGGTGTCTTAATTGAGGAAGCTAGTGCCCTGGCCAAAGATAGATAATTATGTCATATCAAGATCCATCAGCAGGATAAGGTGATTGTTGAGATGACTAGGCAATTACAAGAAAATCTAGAAGTTGTATATGTACCCTCAGTCCAGCCTCTGCAAATAGGAGAGAAAGTTGAAGCAGGGGAAGAGGTTAAAACAAAGGATGTGGCCAAAAAGGATAATGAAGTGGCCATAAATGCATTGAGAAGTATTCTTCAGCATAGGATTGATATATTGAAAGATAAAATAGATATAATTCTGAATGCATATAATAAATTGCCCATCTTGCATGCTAAAGTGACAGGGTACATCTCTGTTTTAACTCCCTTTTTCACAGCATGGTCTCCCAGGGTATAGTTGTTTGAGAAGTTAGCCTCTTTGTAGAAACACAGGCCAGATTTTCCATAAATTGTGTCAGAGGTTGAAGATGAGATCAAGAAAATTAATGTCACTTTACCTTTCTTTAAAGGTAAATTGAATCAGATAGAGGCTAAGATGAGCCTATTTTCACCCAATTTTAATAGATTTGTTCCTCCTTTGAAAGGAGAAGATGATCAAATTAAGGCTTTGGAGGCCTAGAGAAATGAATTTGACAGTAGAATGCCTAGTAATGAGGCATTTATTATAGATTCTTATTTAGATTTAGATGGTTTCAATAAAATTTTGAATGAGGCTTTCAAAGTAGAAACTGAAATAAATAATTTTTAAGTTGATGTCAAAAGCATTACTGATGTCAGATGGGAAAGACAGAAAGGACAACTGCAGAGTATTCAAATTTTCAAATGGCCTATAGAAGATGATGTGACAGCTTGGGATATAATGAAAAAACCAAAGAAGAAGAAGCCTGTTGAAATAGAGGAAGAGGTCTTGGATGAAGAGTATAGAGGAACACTTGGCACCTAACCATTGAGCATAGGGAGGTTAGTTATTATCAAAGACAAGTGTAGGTTAGCCTGAAATGGCGGTCACTTGATCTCAGTACAAATATTAGATACTATCCTGAACACTGTCGGACAAAGGCGCCAGAATTCTGATGAAGACAAAGAAGATCAGAATTCATCCCCTGTTCTTGTCTTCCCACCACTTGAACATTCTTATTTTTTGTCTTTTCTGTACTTTTAGGGTTAGTTTCCTTAAACCATCCGAAGCTTGTTGCATCCCAACTTTAAGGATTTCAAGATGGTTTAAGACCTATAAATAGATAAAATTGTAATATTTTGAAGGAGATGGAAAATAATTGTAAGACAAACTTCTGGGCTCCAGTCTGTGTTTTTTGAGCTTTTAGCCTTAGTATGTATTTGATGCAAAAATATATGAATAAAAAATACAATGCAAATTTACTCTACATTGTTGTTGTCTCTTTACTTATTGTTTGTACTCTTTTATGTTTAATTTGTAAGTCATGTTAAACATATTGGCTATAAGGTAGTTATCTGATTATTTGCAAGCTTCATCTAAGGGGAGAATTAAAATTTGTGAGTAGTTTTAGGGAGTACAACAGTGATTGAGGATTTGATACAATATTGTAGAAGTGACAGGATAGCTTGCAAGGAATTTTATCTGAGTTGTATGTAGGTTGTAAGGCATCCTACAGTATTATTGTTTATATATCTCTGTGGATTTATATGTTTTGACTCTATAAGCCCAAGGATAGGCACTGGTCTAGGAACTTATTAGATAATCCATCATCATCCAAAATATTCAATACTATTCAAAATCAATTACTTTCAGAGTATATATGTAAAATCAATTGTATTCACAGTGATTATAGTTGAAGTTTGTTGATTTCTTAAAGACTAAATCAAATAGGTTATTCCTCTGAGATTCACAAGAATTGTAAAAGGAAAGAAAGATGAAATTCCCTATTATGTTGCTGTCTGTTGTCATTAAGATAATGATTTGGATTGTTAAGATTTTTCTCAAAATAATCATAGTTATCTGCATTGTCATTTATATATCCATATAAAAATAGAGCATTCAGCACATAAGTAAAATCCACTCTAAAGATATTGTCAAGTCAGTAATCAGTCATAGGTAAAACCTGCCTGAGTCAGTGGATCTCAAAAAAGGAGGTGATAATAGGTATCCCAAGTGTTATCAAAATACCTCATCAATTAGTGTTTTCTCTTTCTTGAGTCAGAGTATCAAAGGCATTGGGAGTCATAGAGTTATTTAAACATTCAAGCATCCTTAGAGGCCATGCAAGAAAAAACCCTAACAAATTGGTGACTCTACTGGGGATTTCAAGTAATTAAAAATCATACCAGTTGTAGTTGTCAAAATTGTCTTTTGATAGTATTCATTCATTCCTAACTATTGTTTAAAGAAAATCTCTAAGATTAGTGCAAATTTAGTAAATATCTCTTAGAATGAATACTAGGTCAAGGATGAAAAATGATCCTGAGAAGGTTTTATATGGTGGAACCCCATCATCCTCAAGGATGGAATTGTCCTGGAGGAAGAAGAGAAACCAAGTTAACATGGATGAAACTCCTCCAAGAGGTAAAGAAGGTAATACTAGGAGAGACATGAACAACAATCAACCTTCTCATGATGGAAATACTTCAGAATATGAAGAAGCTATAGAAAGGGTGTTAGAAACACCTACAGTCACTTCTACTTCTAATGAAAGAGAAGAAACAAGTACATCTAGTTCAGATTCTAAAGATGCTCCCTCTGATGAGCTAGAAAATGAGGAAAAATTCATCATGAAACAGCTTGCCCTTGTTCAACAAATGAAGAGAGAGAGAGAGAGAGTAAAATTTCACTCACTTGAAACACCTATGTACTAGAAGCCTGTATTAAATTGTAATAACTATGTACGAAAGGTTGGAAGATTGCAGAAAAAATCATGGATGGCCATTGAAAGAAGCAAAGGCAACCGATCAGACATTTAAAAAAATTCATGGGCAACCATTGAAATAAGCTATTTTGCTGGAGGGAAGAGTAGAAAACTTTCGCTAATTTGCAATGGCCCGAAGTGAAGGGAGCAACTCTACTTCCAGATGTATTTCAGGTTGCTCATCTATATAGTTTGGTCAAGAAGGGTGTGCATTTTCTGATTCCTACTGCTCGAATTGTTACCAATTTGTGCATCCTATATACTACGAAAATTACCATACATGTCTTTTATATGAACTTTGCGGGGTGAAGGAATAAAAAAAGTACTTATGTTAGAGGGTGAGAAACAATTTGGAATTACTGAAAATCTGCAAGAAGAGATGAGATTATTGCGAGAAGATGGGGACAATCAAATTGGTCAAATTATCCAAGCCATGAGACAACAAATTTCATCATTGTGTGTAGAGAGTGAGAACCAATTGGGAACAATTCAAAGAATGCAAAAAGAGATTGAAATTTTGCGTGCAGAGGAAGCAAAACAAAGTGAGAGTGTAGAAGAGGAGATTGAGTTACTTCAGAGAGAGAGAGAGAGAGAGAGAGTACAATTTCACTCACTTGAAACACCTATGTACTAGGAGCCCGTATTAAATTGTAATAACTATGTACAAAAGGTTTGGAGATTGCAGAGAAAATCATGGATGGCCATTAAAAGAAGCAAAGGCAGCCAATCGGCCATTTAAAAAAATTCATGGGTGACCATTGAAATAAGCTATTTTGTTGGAGGGAAGAGCATAAAACTTTTTCTAATTTGCAATGGCCTAAAGCGAAGGGAGCAACTCTACTTCCAGATGTATTTCAGGTTGCCCATCTATATAGTTTGGTGAAGAAGGGCGTGCATTTTCTGATTCCTACTGCTCGAATTGTTACCAATTTGTGCCTCCTAAATACTATGAAGATTACCATACATGTCTTTTATATGAACTTCGTGGGGTGAAGGAAGAAAACAAAATACTTACGACCGAGGGTGAGAAACAATTTGGAATTACTAAGAATCTACAAGAGATGAGATTATTGCGAGAAGATGGGGAAAATCAACTTGGTCAAATTATCCAAGCCCTGAGATAGAAAATTTCATCATTGCGTGTAGAGAGCGAGAACCAATTGGGAACAATTCAAAGAATGCA
>MU225037.1:249862-260323 GCA_018584345.1 Thuja plicata | reverse complement strand
TTCTCTCATTGTCGTGAGCTCTCTCTCTCTCTCTCTCTCTCTCTCTCTCTCTCTCTCTCCCCCACTCTCTCTGGTTATGGAGAATAAAATTAATAGTTTTTACTTCTTCAAAACCCGATCGGGTTTTGAAGTAGTTTTTTCTTTTCAGAACCCGACTGGATTTTTAAGTACTTTTTTATTTACAGAACCCAATCGGGTTTTGAAGTACTTTTGTCTTTTCATAACCCGATTGGGTTATTTGAAATTAAGAAACCCGATCAAGTTACGGCTCAGGATTGAAAAATGACCCAAAGGCTTGGAGGCTCATTTTCCCTCCATTTTTGTTCTTTTAGATGTTTTTTTATCTTGTAAGATGATTTCTCAACTTTATCTTCATCAGGTTTACAATTTGTCAACTGGGTAGTTTTATAATTTTCACCATAATCTCATACGTCTTCTTAGCTTTCTAACCATATAAAGTTTTCTATTTTTGGACAACATAAGCATAGTAAACTTTAATTTTCTTTACTAGTGTCTTGATTGTACTCACAGACATATGTCTACCATTTTTTTTAAATAAATTTTGAAATACTTAATCAAATTAAAAATAAATTATATATTATTGTTCTACACTTTATTCTATACACTTTAAAAAAAAATTCATTTTCGATTATTTTGATGCAAGTTATGCCCATCGCACGAACAGGTGCCAAATTTTCAAGATGCGACCACTTCAAAAAATCACAGAAAAAAAAATACTCATCAGAAAATTACAAAACAATTCACAACTTCCAGCTCTCACTCTTACCTATCATCCTACCAAAGGGATTTAAAAAATACTAAATATAACTATACCTTTTGTACCGCACACAAAAACAGCTATGTTATGTTTTTCAAAAAAAATTAGGAACATGTTTTCATGCGCGCGAGGTTTGACCCTCTTAATCTTATCGAGTTTTTAAAAAAATTAGTGTTCTAGAAACTAGATTCAAAGTACTACAATTTTTATTTTTTACACATCTTCTTATTTTGAGTGTGATGGAGCCCAAATTTTGGGTCTCCATTTATGAAAAATTACTACAAATAAATGCCAAGCACCTGAAGATATTCCTATATGCCCCTGCATTCTCACAATAAACGGATATGATATTTTTCCTAGAGATGATAAAAGTCAAAAGTTTAGGAGATTGTGAAATTGAAAGAATTATAAAAGTAGTGTAAATAAATCGCTGATTAGAGAAGAATATATTGACAGTTATAAGAAGTGGAAATAATTAATTTTCATACACAACAATGAGTGAACTATCTGAAGACCTGCGATTGTAGACAAGACATGCATTGATGCACTAAGTTTGTACAAAAAACAAAGGAATTCATCCCACAAAAATTACGATGGAGAAACTAGATGAAAAGATATTTTTTCTTTGCTATGGCATAGGAGGGAGATAGAGAGTAATCCCGATGTCATGCTTATATTTGTGTTTCTACGAGCTTTGGAAATAATCTCTCATAGACCCACACCTACTTGCCTTCATGTTGGTGTTTTTATGGCACGTAGCATCCATTGAATGAAATATGGTGGTATTAAAAAGCTATAAATCTAGATTCTTCATCCTTTCTAAACACCGTAAATCTTATTGATAGTTTGTGACAGGATCTTTGTCCCCTGAGTCTGGATGGGAATGTCTATTGGAGTTGAGAAACTTTGAGAGACTGGGCGGCATTTTCACCAAGGAAGCTATATCTGTGGAGAAATATACTAAAAATGATACCCATCCTAGCTTCCCATCTCGACAGCATTCATATTTAGATTTATCGTAACAGCTACAGGTCAAAGGGAAAAGCGTTGTAAGCAAGAAAGAAGATATAAGTGTTGTCGTGTATTTAGCCATGGAGAAGCATGGGGAAACCATTCATGAAATAATATTTGGAAATAGTATTATTAGGATAGTATAAGATTATATTTGTCATTAGTTAAAATAAAAAACCTTTGGTTTGTTTAATAAAGGGGATGTGACTTTTGATGGTGAAAAGAAGCGTCACTTTGTAAAACCAAATATAAATAGGGATTGTATAATCTGATAAAAGAGGTGAATAAAAAGAAGCATTATAATTAGAAGAATATCTATAAGGAGGAATAAGGAGTAACAATATGACTTTGTAATATAAATTCAATTATTTTATTACTATTTAATTATTTTATTTTAATAATAAAATAAAATGTCTTTTGTTTATTATTAAAGGCAAGGAGAATTAAACTGCAGATGAACCATCCTTTATAATTATTTTTCAAATTTTGTATACAATTTAAATGTTAGATAAGTGGACATGGTCATTTAGCATCTTAAACTCGATCATCAAAGATACTGTGAAATATTTAATTGTTTCTAAATTTGTGTCCAGTTTGTCTCCGAGGAGTTAAAGTTCAATCTGGATTAATTTAAGATTGCATAAATGTTTGATCTGTTGCATCTTGATTATTTAATTGATTGGCAGTATAAGAGTGTAGAACATTATAAAGTTGTATGTAATCTTCAACGAAGTTGACTCTATTGCTCGAATGAATAGAGGCACTGATCTTTTATTTTTGAATTATTGGGTTTATATGTGAAGTCAAAAAATCTATCAATTCTTTCCTACAAACCTCAAATCAATTATTTAGAATCACTACACAAAACATTTAATTCAAACATTCAGCATTCAATTTCATATTGATTGAGTTCGAGGAATTTGCCAGCCGAAGAACTCATCAAAGCTTAAATTCGCTATAGAAAAGCCTTGGACCGGACAGTCAACATTTGAGGTGAAGGTCTACCCACCTGGGTGTAGCGGAGCCTAAAGGGCAGGGGAATCAAGGTGATTCTCATTCCTTGACCAGAATTGATTGTGGAATCCTATTGGAGAAGTGGCAGGCTCTTGGATTTCCAATCTGCAGTTTTGGGAAACAACAGACTGGAAACTCTGTTGGGGAGTTGTTCAAAAGAATTTTTTTTGTATTTTACCTAGAAGCTCTTGTGATATATTTAAGACTCTACTAGGAGAAAAGAACTCAGAAGGCAGTAAGTATTTTCCTTCAAATAAGAAGGTGGCAACTCTATTGAACAGAGCATTTCAGTTAGTGACTCTACTAAGGGAGAAGACTCAGAAGGAGATGGTGGATTGTTTTTTCAAATGTATCCATCATTTCAAAGAAAACCATTTATTCTAGATGGCATCAGGCCATTGGATCTTAGGAGATTTCATTGCATCCCAAATAATTTATCCCCAAAACTTTCACAACTTCTACCAAGGTTTCATGGAGAATGGGATGAATCGGCATTGCAACACTTAGATGCATTTTACATATTTATAAAAGATTATGAGATTTGTGCAGAAGATTAGGTGATGAAATTATTTTTCAGGACTTTAATGGACTATGCACAAAAAGAATATGAATCATTACCTACACGGTCCATTTCATCATGGAGATAGTTTAAGCAATGGTTTCTTGATATGTTTCATGATCCCAATGTTGAAGATGACAAAAGGTGTTATGAACAGTATGAAGACCAAAGTTGCATCATGGAAGAGGATCTTATTTTGTCTCCACCTGATGCAATTTTTATTTTGGAGAGATTTGAGGAGGAGTCTATACCACATTTGTTCATAAGAATGGAAAGCATCTATAAGGATATACCATCAGACATTAGGCCTCGACTCAAGGAATTCATCAAAAAAATTTGAGAGTTGGGAATCTCGCTAGATGACCCTGATTTGAAGTTCCTTATGCATGCATTAGAAGAAGATAGAGAAAAGGAGGCTTATGATCAGATTGAACAAGATGGAAATCTTAGTGATGAAGAAGAAAACATGCATTATGAACAAAAAATGTGCTATGAACAAGAAGGAGAGCCAAATTATATTTTGGAGGAAGAATCTTACATGTCCCTTTTAGATACATTCTTCAGTTTGGAAAGATATAAAGGCGAACCTGCAATAGATTTGTTCATGAGAATGATAAAGATTTATCAGGAAATACCTTCAGATATTAGGCCTCTGGGAAGGGAATTAATGGATAAACTTTGTGAGTTAGGAATCTACCATGATTCTCAACTATTCATTTTTCTTGAGAAAATATGTGAAGTATTGAGGGAAGAAAAGAATGATGGCATAGAGGAAGAAAATTCAGATCAGGTTGAAGAAGAATTTGTAGGTAGTGAGATTTGCATGGAAACAAGTATCAATGACCATGATGATGAGGAAGAAGATCTTCTCAGCAAAGAAGAAATCTCATATTTACTAGACATGGAATATCAAAAACATGTTGAGAAGAGTGGTCAAAATTTTTTCTCAATGCACCATGATAAGCAAGTTGATGGATCAATACATACTCAGGGGGTATTAGATGAAGAATATGATAAATTTCAAGAATCAAATAATGGAGATGAAATAGAACAACATACAACATATGAACACGAAGAAGTTTCAGATGAAAGCTCTCATGGAGATATGCCCGAGTTATCTATATCCTTGAATCTATTATTTGGAGAATATTTTCTATGCAATCAATTCCATCAACATCATGATAAATATAGTGAGGCTAGTGATCATTTTGAAGATGATGAAACTCAAAATATGTATGGGGAAGTGTATTCAGAAAGTGAGACATGCATTATTTCATTCTATGAGTGAGAGTTATATCAGACTTGTGAAGATGAGATTAAAATAGCCAAGCATAATGATAAGAATGTGTTGGAAAATAATACTAAAAATTATCCAAGTATCCCACTTGATCGGATTATTTTTATAAAAGAAGTAATAGTTCCTAAACATGAGCTACCTTCAAAACCTTTATGTGAGGAGAAACAGTATCTGGAGAATGGAAATAGGGAAGATTGTGTACAAGAAAACATCCAAGAAAAAGAACTTAGTTTAGATACTTACATAACTGATCATATTCATAGGGATCCTCCATCCAACAAAGAACACACTACACCTGATGACTTCTCAAGGGCTGAACATATATTTGATGTTAAAGATCGCATTGATGAAGCAATGAGAATTATCCATAAGGATGACATGTGTAATGCAACAAGACTAAAAGTGTTATGTGATCAAAATCAGATGTTTGATATAGAGTGAGAAATAAGTGTTCACTTTAAGAGGGGCCTGGGGCCCCTAACATCACTTTTCATATCTAATATGGTCTGCTTCACCCAAAGATAGCTGGGATACTCATTATGCCTACAAGGGGCATATGTCCCCAACAAGAGCCATTGATGGAGCCCAAATTTTGGGTCTCCATTTATGAAAAATTACTACAAATAAATGCCAAGCACCTGAAGATATTCCTATATGCCCCTGCATTCACACAATAAACAGATATGATATTTTTCCTAGAGATGATAAAAGTCAAAAGTTCAGGAGATTGTGAAATTGAAAGCATTATAAAAATAGTGTAAATAAACTGCTGATTGGAGAAGAATATATGGACAGTTATAAGAAGTGCAAATAATTAATTGTCATACACAGTGATGAGTGAACTATCTGAAGACCTGCAATTGCAGACAAGACATGGATTGATGCACTAAGTTTGTACAAAAAATAATGGAATTCATCACACAATAATTGCGATGGAGAAACTAGATGAAAAGATATTTTTTCTTTGCTATGGCATAGGAGGGAGACAGAGAGTAATCTCGATTTCATGCTTATATTTGTGTTTCTGCGAGCTTTGGAAATAATCTCTCATAGACCCGCACCTACTTGCCTTCGTGTTGGTGTTTTTATGGCACGTAGCATCCATTCAATGAAATATGGTGGTATTAAAAAGCTATAAATCCATATTCTTCATCCTTGCTAAACATCGTAAATCTTATTAATAGTTTGTGACAGGATCTTTGTCTCCTGAGTCTGGACAGGAATGTCTTTTGAAGTTGAGAAACTTTGAGAGACTGGGTGGCATTTTCACCAAGGAAGCTACATGTGTGGAGAAATATACTAAAAATGATGCCCAACCTGGCTTCCCATCTCGACAGCAATCATATTTAGATTTATCGTAACAGCCATAGGTCAAAGGGAAAAGTGATGTAAGCAAGAAAGAAGATGTAAGTGTTGTTGTGTATTTAGCCATGGAGAAGCACGGGGAAACCATTCACGAAAAAATATTTGGAAATAGTATTATTAGGATAGTATAAGATTATATTTGTCATTAGTTAAAATAAAAAACCTTTGGTTTGTTTAATAAAGGGGATGCGACTTTTGATGGTGAAAAGAAGTGTCACTTTGTAAAACCAAATATAAATAGGGATTGTATAATATGATAAAAGAGGCGAATAAAAAGAGGCATTATAATTAGAAGAATATCTGTAAGGAGGAATAAGGAGTAACAATATGACTTTGTAATATAAATTCAATTATTTTATTACTATTCAATTATTTTATTTTAATAATAAAATAAAATGTCTTTTGTTTATTATTAAAGGCAAGGAGAATTAAACTGCAGATGAACCGTCCTTTATAATTATTTTTCAAATTTTGTATATAATTTAAATGTCAGATAAGTGGACATGGTCATTTAGCATCTTAAACTCGATCATCACAGATATCGTGAAATATTTAATTATTTCCAAATTTGTGTACAGTTTGTCTCCGAGGAGTTAAAGTTCAATCTGGACTAATTTAAGATTGCATAAATATTTGATCTGTCGCATCTTGATTATTTAATTGATTGGCAGTATAAGAGCGTAGAAAATTATAAATTTGTATGTAATCTTCATCAAAGTTGACTCTATTGGCCAAATGAACAGAGGCACTGATCTTTTATTTTTGAATTATTCGATTTATATGTGAAGTCATAAAATCTATCAATTCTTTCCTACAAACCTCAAATCAATTATTTAGAATCATTACACAAAACATTTAATTCAAACATTCAGCATTCAATTTCATATTGATTGAATTCAAGGAATATGCCAGCCGAATAACTCACCAAAGCTTAAATTTGCTATAGAAAAGCCTTGGACCGGACAGTCAACGTTTGAGGTGAAGGTCTACCCACCTGGGTGTAGCGGAGCCTAAAGGGTAGGGGAATCAAGGTGATTCTCGTTCGTTGACCAGAATTGATTGTGGAATCCTATTGGAGAAGTGGCAGGCTCTTAGATTTCCAATCTGCGGTTTTGGGAAACAACAGAGTGCATGACCCTCAAACTCCTGTTCCAAGTTCAGGTTTACCCGATTTCAAAAAAAATGTGTCCACTTATACCCCCCTTTTTGGTCCACAACTTGGTGCACATACCCTACTATTTGGGTTTGGTTGTGGCTGAGAAGGTAATTGGGTTGGCTTTGGATTAGGACTAGTGGCTGCAGGAGGCGACATTATTGCAAGAGGAGGGACTGGAGCTGGCAATTGTAGAAAAGAAGGATTTTGGTTAGGCCACTATGGAGGCCCCCTCCATTAGTTATTTTGCTTCCAATTTCCTTGTGGTGGTTTCCATCGATTCTACTGGATAGGCCACTGGTTATTTTGTTGTTTAGGCCACTAGTTATTCTAGGCTGGCTGAGAGTACTGAGAAGGATTCTGCTAACTTTGGTTTTTCCATTGATTATTGTAAGGATTTGAAAATTATAATGAGTCCTAAGGCATACCTTGTCTTGAAGCCCATGGTTGACATTGAGTAACGAAGAACACTTTCTCGTCGTATCCTTCTATCTTCATGTACTTTGTAGGCAAATGTTGATTTTCCAGGTTTGCCACCAGCTTGCATCCACAGTCTTTTTTTTGTTTACGACAATGAGGACAGTACTCAGCTAACTATAATTCAATGTCTGCGTGTTTCTTCTTAGCATTCATGGTGTCGAGATGTGTAGCAACATCATTAATGATGTCTTGCTTGAAATCCACAAGCAAATTAGATATCTCCAGCTTGGAAATGCCCGAACTGCTCCCTTTAGTGACTGTAGACCGATATCCTCTATTTTTCTTCCTAATTGATCTGGAGTAGTTGAGACATATTTTCTTGAGGTCATCCCAAGAAGATTGTGATATGCCAGTATGTCCCCGCCAGCCATGAGGTCCAGTGCTTCTAGACAGTTGTCATTCACTCCTCTTAAGAAGACTAGTTTCTGTGAATCCTCGACCAGGACATGTTGGGGATTCTTCTGCATGGTGTATAAGAAATGTGAAACATAGTCCTCCAAGGTTTCATCCTCCTTCTGTGACATTCTAAAAATGTCATCTCCCCTCGGGTCACTCCCCTTGCAATATTGTTTGTATTTCTGCAGAAATAGAGTCTACATCTCATCCCATGTGCCTGCTGCATTTGCTCCTAAGCCCATGAACCATAGTAAGGCTGACTCTTTTAGGGTTGCTGGAAACAGTTTGAGTTTGTGGGAATCAATGTTATAGTCAAAGCTATGATAGAGAATGTCAAACTCGAACAAAAAGGTGTTAGGATCTTCGTTTATTAGGCCATAAAACTTTGGGAATGCAGTAGAGGGTTCATTTTTTGAGATTATCATTGTTTATAAGGCTCGGTAGAGGAAACGGGAAAGTAGGTTGTGCCATTACTGGAGGTATTGGGAGTTGGAGTTGTTGCTGGAAAGGAATATTAGCTACAAGATTGTTAACAACAGGTGTGTTTGGGTCAGAATTATCAAGAAAGTTGGCCAAGATTTCAGCGAAAGCCTGAAAACCACTTATATCAAAAGGCTCTGCTCCAAAGGAAGATGTTGCAAGAAACTCAGGACTTGCGTCAACAAAAGGTAACTCAGCTTCTTCAACTTGTTCATTCAAATTCATAGACTCTCGTGGAAGAAATCTGCCATATTCATCTCTTCTTCTTCCCCTTCGATGCATGCAAATGAATTCTTCACACTGGTGAAGCAAATTTAGGACTACAAACCACTATTTAAAAACTAGCTAGAAATGAAAAATGACTTACAAAGTTTCTTAGCTTGACACCATCCCCGGCAGCGGCGCCAAAAATGAACCACCTCACAATAGGTGCTTAGTAATTGTGCCCAAAGCCTCTATTAGGAATAGTTTATTCAATCTAATGATCACTTCTCCCATCATGAGGTGTATTTAGTTTTTCAACCCAGGGACGTATACTTGAAATGGTATGACACAGTATGTGCACTAAGTCCCTTAAAGAGTCATTCTACCTATGCTGCAGGAAGGTAAAATGCATGAAAGGAATCTATACTAGAGCTGTAGGAAAGGAAACACACTTACTCCTTACTGAAATGAATGCTACAAATTGCAAACTCTACTTAAGCCTATTATTTCAACCTAGAGCATTCACTATAACTATCCTTGCAGGTGCTGCAGGAACATTCACAAAGTACAATGCTGCAGGAAGAAAATGTAATCTTCTATCTAGAATACTGGAAATGCTGAAAGTAAATCTACTGTACTCTACTCTAATCCACCTCCCAAGTGTGCCCCCTTGGTTGGCTTCTGCTAATCTATTAACACAGAACATAAACCAAAAGTCACTTCATTATATTTCAAGAACCGATTACATAAGAACAATACATAAAACTGGGAAATGAACTTGCTGTGCAAGATACAACAGAACAATGTATTCCAAATTTTTTGAACTTCCAAACTAACAGTCCAATCCCTATAAATAGAGGATTGACTTCTTTATTCTAAAATAGAAAAGGAACAATTTGATTGAAACCACGCCAGAGAGGAAAACCAAGAAACATAACAGCGCATGACATATGCAATAAAGTTTGGGCGACCAAGTCAACATGATGGGAGTGCGGAGGGAATATAGCAGTGCTACATTCCTGCATTTCTAGAACAATGGCTCCTCATTTGTAGTAGTTGTGTCTTCTGGTGCCATGATGGTTATCCGTTCGTAGTTGGTCTTCAACGTCCTCTTTGAATGTTGTCAACCACTCTCAAGCGGCTCCTACTTCCTGACAAGTTAGTTATCATGCAAAGATATTCATACAAGTAAACTTAATCAAATTGATCCAGATATTAGAACACACTTTCTGATTGTTATATATAATACTACAATATATATAATATTGGCAAAACATGACATATCTATTCTACCCGTGGGTTTAATGGTTCTAACTGTACTTTGACATAAGTTCAACTGATTATAAGTTCACAAATATTTTGGTAATACTTAAAAATAGAGTATAAAGATTAATATAATAGAGACAATAAATGGTCTCATCACAGATTATGATGTAAACTCTAGAACCGTAATCTTAACCTTGAACTTTACCCTTACCTAACCACTATGTAAATCCTAATCTTAACCCTGACCTAAAAAGAAAACTCTAGCCCTAACCTAATGATAGTATAAACCATAACCATAATTTAAACCTAACAATAAATTGTAATCCTTATCCTGACCATAATATTAACTATAATCGTAACACTATCCTTTACCCTTAACTAATCATGATGTAAACTATATTTCTAACCCTAACCTAACTTTAACCCTCATGTTATGTGAACCCTAACCCTATCCTTAA
>MU225037.1:216582-236821 GCA_018584345.1 Thuja plicata | reverse complement strand
ATAGGTATAGACTGGTGACTCTAGAAAGATCTAGTAAGCTCCATCGATAGCTGGAAGAGTTAAGAAGGCGGTTCACATGCAGGGGTGAGCATGATCAAGGGAACGAGTGTCGAGTAATTATATGCCAAAAGCAAATGCATATAATAATGATGGCAAATCCAACTAATAACATGAATAGTTCAGCACCGCAATCATTCTCTAAAAGGGCAAGCAGAGTAAGCAGAATCCGCTAATGCTAACTGCATCTCAAAAGGAGGATACAATCAATATTGAAACTATAAGTTATCAAGACTAGGTATAAAAATATAGGAGAAAACCATAATTAAATTATTCCAAAATGGAAATACCATTTGCACCTAAATTAGCTAGATTGTCTGCATCAGAATTGCCCTCCCAATAAGTATGTTTTACAAGAATCTCAGGGAAGGACTCTACAATGTGATTAATTTCTTCAATTTTAGAATTTAGTATCCAATTTGGCGTCTTTTTAGTTCTGATGGCATTAATGATAATTTGAGAATTGCCTTCAATAATTAATTTTGGAAAATTGAGTCTTTTGCAGATTTTAAGGCCTTCGAGTGCCGCCAAGCATTCTGCCATGTTATTTGTAGTAGGTTTGATGGGCTGAGCGAATTTAGAGATAATTTCTCCCTTCCAGTTCCTGATAATCCCACCAATACCTTGAACCCCAGGGTTGCCTCTGGAGGCCCCATCAAAATTTAGCTTGACCCAACCTTCCTCCGGTGGAAAGATATTTAATAAACTGGAAACTTAGTACCCAATATTAAATCAAGGGTCAATACTATTGTATTCAAATGTTTTTGTGGCATGGAGTTTTACTTTAAAACTAGTTGTATTTTGTGCAAGCTTGTCTCTATAAAAGAAAACACATGTTAGTGGTTTGGATTGGCTAGTTGAGTGTGCTACTATTTTTTAGTCTTTATGAAGGTTGCATTTGTGAAGCATGGCATGGGATGTGTGGATATATACTTGGGCACATGGGAATGCATTATAAGGCTTGATATTTCAAAGGTTTTCATTATAAATTTGTAATTTCTTTCTAAGGCCTTATCGTTGAATACGCTAGTACATTTTGGTAAATATGTGACTAAAACTTTTAGTCACGTGACTAAAACTGATCAAATTCTACAGATTTTTTGCAATTCACAAGTATAAATGATTAAATAAATGAATAATTTGGTCATCGGGTAAAATCAAAAGGTTAGACAAATAAAAATGACCAAATAAATGACTAAACAATTAGTCACCCAAACAAAAATTACTAAATAAATGACTAAATAATTAGTCATAGAAATAAAAATAACTAAATTAATGAATGATTATTACTCATTTATAATAACATTTGATATTATCGTAGAATTATATATTTAGACGCTCCATTTCATGACCAGTAATGCTTGTTCATCAATAGGCTAACACTATAAAGGACTAAAAATATTCAAACAAAAATTGTTGACGCTATGATGAGAGGTCAAACAAGAAATTGACAACTTCATAAAATAAAGTTACAAAATAGAACCATAATTTGAGATTAAATCATTAGAAAGCTTTCATTGATTGATCAGTTACATTATAAAGAACACTAGACTTAGAATAGTTGCCTCTTGAACCTATATAAATTCCTAGCCAAAACAATTTTAATTATCTTTATAAATTAAAAAATAATTAAGACAAAATAAATATAGCACCAATTATGTCTATATAATATAGATCACTTAAAATATATGATTTATCATAATTACTAGTTATATAAAAATAAAAATCAATCAATTAAAAGTTAAAATGAATCTTATTAATTTAACTAATTACTAATCATGAAATAAGGACAAATTAAAATGTCTTTTTCAATTGATCCAACACCATGCAATAGTATAACTTGATTCATTAATCAATCACTATCACCATACAATAATAATACTAACAATTTAGAGGGAATTTTTTTAACTCAAACTCTCATTGCTAACCCTAGTTTCATGTCAAGAACAATGGCCGCGAAGAAGGTGTAGTCTTCATGAAAGAGAACATTGGTGTAAAGCATCAGATAGTCAAGGGAAAAAATTGTAGCTACAAAGACAATGGAATTTAGATGGGTTTTAGGGTTATTTTTGTGCTTCTTGAAATATCACATTTGGTGCCAAAGAAGAGAAACATGACTATAAGCCTCACTTTGCAATGAAAATCAAGTTTATAGAAAAAAATAACAATTTCCAAATCATTGACAAAATGAGTTAGTAATAATGAATGAACACATCCAATTTAGACAACACATTTAAAGGCTGATAAAATCATGATCATACTGTAGTCAAATTTTTTTCTTCATGATCAAGTGAGCTTTCAGGATAGTTTTTAAGGTTGAATCTCTAGTCATATTTATTTTATTCATTTAGGTGCCTTCAACTTTAAATGAGTCAAAAATGTCTTGGTGTATTTCTTTAATTGTCAAATGTGCTTTCACTTGTTGTTATTCTTTGAGAAAGCTTGTTTAGGGAAGCAAGGGTGTCATAAAGGGGTGGAGTTAGAAAGTTTTAATTATTTAAATATACTATCTCTTTTATTTTAATTTTCCCTTAGTCTTCATGATTTACTTTTTCAAGCATGAAAATAACAAAGGACCATCTTGATTTTTGGAGAGAAATCTGAAAATAAAAAATTCCTTTGTTGTGAGTTATTCTCACGCTTGAAAGGAGATATGTAGTTTCCATGGATGCGAAATAACAGATTTGAAGGAAAATCATAGATGTAAATGGTAGATTTTACATGTAAACACCAAAAGCTTATTCATAAACAACATCTCCATTGATAGAAAATATAGCAGATTCAGGTACAATATGGGGGGTTTTCTGAGTTATAACAACATATTTCACAGAGGAACACACATTCTATGCAAGAGCAATAAACGCTTCTAGAGGAAGATCAACTAGTTTTGTCAAAAAGAGACATCCTTTACAAATGAAGAACAAAAAGACAAGAAAAAGGTAGGGTTCCATGCCCAAACCCACGTACCCTAATGCATTAGTATGTTCTTGGTGTCATTTCATGCATGCTTTGAAGGATATTCTATTTTCCAATGACCATGCTTTATTTTATGAGATCTTTTATTCCTAATGAGATGCTTGTTGTAATGGAGAGATATATTTATTGTTTTAAAAAAATTCTTGACTACCCCACAGATTGTTACTACTACACTACACAATTGTGTTTGACTATCTTGAGTAATATTGTGCATTCTTTAAGAGTATTAGATGTTAATGAAGGTCCTCTATGCTAGGGTTTTTAATCACTATTTCATATTTAGGTGACCATTTTCACTATCTTGTTAGAGGCCACTCATATTTTCATAAGATAATCCATGTACTAGTGAGGAGCTTGTAACATTCAAGGGGGGCATGATTTAAATGAGAAAATTCAAGAACATTGTTACAATATGTTATAAACAAGAATACAATGACTATTTGGACTTTGCATGGTTGATTGAATGCATGCATTTCATAAAGGTTAAAAATGCATGTTAAGGAGAGTGATATATCAAGATGTGGAAGGAGAGTGGACAACACTGTTACAAATATGTAAGATAAAAATCATATGAAGAATATACATCTTGACCAATCACAGGTTATAAAACAATGATTTTGCATATAACAGTAGCAACTAATGTCAAGGGAAGAGATTTGAAGATGAACAATGATCAATAACATGAAGGTAGATAACATTGTTGTGTATGATATAGTCAAAACAACATCATATGAAAGGTATAAATTAGACTATGATAGTCAAAGACCAAAGGTTGATCAACAAGATGCCATGCTCTATCAAAAGAATAGTGCAAATGAAAGTGTTGCATTTATAAATTTAGTGGGATATATTGTTAAAATAGTCATTCCTTCAAGAAAACTAATATGTGAAAGAACACAAATGGAAGATCCTAGTAATACATCACTATCTAGTGACTATCTAAAGAGTCAGATCATGTCTCTGTGACCAAGGAGAAGAGATGTATAATGATTGTTTGCTGATGAAAAAAATGTCATAGTACTGTCATGAATGAGTAGAGGATTTGCAAAGGGTTGCATGGTAGTCATTAAAAGAAGGAAGAAACATGTCAAAGGTATTGTTTTTCACCCTGAAAGACAATGAGATTGAATGCCTCAAAATAGTAAACGAGACGGGAAATATCAAATAACATTTTTTTGTAGGTTCATCAATAATAATGACAAAGCAATGGCGAATCTAGTGGGATCAAGCCAAATGGCGATATTAATAAATATATTAATGACTGATGTTTTAAATTCAATTTCAAAGTGGTAGGTTATATTTTTAAAATAATGTCATTATAACTTATGGAGACTATACGAGAGATTTTTTTGATACCACATCAATATTGACAGCATAAGGATGATCCTTTTGTTGAGTTTACAGATGATGTTACATGAATTGCAAAAACCAAGGATATTTTTCAGAAGCTTGTCCAATCAGAAGTTTCTTATTTTTTTTAAACTTGGAGGAACCTGTCACCATAGTAATCTAGTGCTCTAGATGAAAAAGGAGAGGAGTAGATCTCATGGCAATTTTTTGATTTTTGAGATGGAACTACTTTGGGAATTCTCCAAGTATACATTACCTTCTTTGTGCACACCTCAATTGGAAGTATTTTTGGTGGTTAGAAAACTTATTTTGTCTTTTCATTTCATTACATAATCATGAAGTACATTTTTGAGATTTAGATTTCTTTATTTTAAGATCTTTTTTGTATCTTCCTTCAACATTTTTTTATTCAAGGTGTAGTGACTTTTCCTTGAAGAAATCAGTATAATTCCTTTCATTCATTGATTGTGTGTTAATTATTTCTTAGGAATCAACTAGACTGGAGATGTATGTGAATTTTTGTTCAGTGTTTCACCTAATTTTGCATTAATATGTAAACCATGAAAGTTGGTGTCTCTTTTTAAATTAGAACCCATTTTATTATTCTGGTAGGAAATGAAAGTCAAGAATCTTAGTTATGTGACAAAAATATGCTCTGACATGTGGGTCATGTCAAAGATAGTCAATAGTACGCTATTCACATTGGTCCTTGAAATGTAGGATGTTTGTATTTGTAGGTGATGGAATGATTTTTTTAGTCATTCTACAATTGAGATTTTTTTGTGTTGTGATATTACATTCAAAATTATTAGCACAAATGCTTATTTTGTAACAATGATAATCATCCTTAGATTTGGACCAATTGTGCAACTACTAGCATCTTGAATCCTTGGTTTACTGTAGATTCCCAGAGCCATGAAGATTATGTATATCACGAAGACAACTATTGGTTGTGCTATAATTTTTGGCTTTTTTCTAGGGTCTAGGAGTCTCTTACATTGTGGGAAATTGTATTAAATGGAAAATTCTTTATTAAATTTGCAATCTAATGGAAGCCTATAACAAATTATTGATACTAGAGCTTGCTAGGATTGTTTTCTAGATCAGGTCAAGCCTATCTAAGATGCATCTAAAGCTTTCTCAAAGATTGAACTACCCCTACAAAAATCCTTGCATCAATCACAGTGAAATTCTTGGATCACTTAAAAAGGGCTTCCACATTTACCGAATTCCCAATGCTAGCTAAATCCTTGGCTAGTAAATTTTGAGCTTTGTTTAGCTTTACATGCAATTACATAGATACCTTTCAGATACTCATAGTTTTTTCAAACATAAATGATAAATAATTTGTACAATCAGATGTGTGTATATTTACATATTGTTAGCCCCTCTTTTAATGCACTCATATTTTTATTCTAAACGTCTTGTCAGTTAATAAAGTCCACGATCACAAATAAAAAAAGTGTCAGTTAAAATGTAATTCCTTTTCATTGGTTAAGCCCAAAGTGAAGCCTTACTTAATCCTTTTCAGTTCATTCAGTCTATATTGTGGTACCAAGTCTTGTGTGTACTTAAGCACCCCGACACCTAAATATTATTGAACCACTTTGTACCTTAGAGCCATTATGCACTACCTTGAACCACTTTGAACCAAGTTCCTATAGGTTCTAGTAGGTTTGGAGGGGTTCAAAGGTACTCAACAGTATGGAAATAGCTAGCCCACTAGGTGGTCTTATCACATATTGCTAGCAGGAAGGAGGTTTAAGATTCCAAGTGCGCAAAAGAGAAATTGAACTCCCATGAACCACTTCGAACCAAGGTTTAAGGAGGTTCAAGGAGGTTCTCGTTGATTCATGATATGGTAAAAGAAAGTGAAGTAATCTCTCACCATGTTTTTCTTGCTTGAGATGTGTTATGTACTTCATGCAATGATTAAAAATGGGTGAGCTGACAATATTATTGCAATCATGATTTATTAAGGTCATAGAAGTGAAGTGATATGATGACTATTAATTGGCCTACTGTAAAAATATAAAATCAGGTTTTTTCTGCATGAATGAAAGATATAGTGATTAATAGTAAGATTTTCTATGGTCCATCATTGTTTAAAAGGGTTAATGTTAGAAATTAGGAACACTTGTTAGTTTCAAGAGTGGAGTTGCAAAGGTAAAAATAACTCTATGCAGATATTTTTCAACTCTTATCAGCTTCAAGGTGAGTTGTGATAGCCCTTTATGTGTCTATGATTTTGAAATATTTTCTTTCTATCAGTTAGAAAGGGATTTCCCTCTCTAGTTATAATAAATTTAAGATATAATGAAGTTAGCTTTCCATCTTTTCGGCAATCTCGCTAGTTTGGTATGTGAAGGCTCAATGATAAGTGATACAAACCTCAAAGGATACAACCTAGAGGAATTTAAAGAGAGGTTGAAGGATGAGTCAGAGGAACCTTTCACAACTGAAATTGTAGATAGCGACTTAGTGGAAGCCGTTTTTTTTTCGCCTGTCATTTTATGCGCAGAGCTAGTTTAGGAATGCATAAAAAGATATGGTGTTAGACACCAATGAATCAGGAAGGAGGAAGGTGGAATTTTATTGTTGATTCACATAGAGACTATCAATTCCATGTTCAAAATACCAGATAGGGCCTGCTCAGAATTTACTCCCGCCCAATCTATGCTAGGTTCAACAAGAGCAACAACAAACACCAGAGTACTATTGCTAGAAAGTGGTTGCTGAAGTTTCAAAAAGGAGGTTCTTGGCTACCTAAGAATATAACAAAGGATCATATGAAACCCTATGTCATAGATTTGATGGTATTATTACATAGAGTCAAGGGTGCTTCTCAGGCTCACCTTGTTTTTGAATGGATGTATTTCTTCATCCAAATTATTCTAAAAGGAGAGCAGTACTTGGACTAGGGAGAAGTAATAACAAAGGCCATGAGAGAATAATTGAAAATAGCTCACCTCTATGGTAAAAAATTTTATTTGACTTCATATCTCACGTATTGTTTAGCCTGTACTAAATAATTGGCGGGAATTCGACATGAACCCTCGATAGACAATGTTACCATTTATGAATATCATCCCATGCTACAAAGAAACAAGGTGTTGGAAAACTATAGAAGGGAACATGATGTGTTCATCAAAATTTTGTGTGTTTAACTCGTAGGAACTCTGACTAGGAGGATGACAAATGAATCTCACACACTGGTTAGTAATTATAGTAGCTACTACATATAGTACCCTCACTTTACCTACATTCAGGTGGGAGGCTTTGAAGATGAGCCTATGAAGCTACCAAGGTACTCTTTTGATTTTTTCATATTAGCTGAATTATGCAGACAACTCTCCCAGATGGTAAATAAATTTCAACCATGAGAAGAATAAGAAAGTATGTTTCCCTTATTTTTGTGTTCGTATTCTTGTATATCTTTGGTTTAAGAAATCAACATAGGGTATGATTTGCATCAATTTGAATTTAAATACTACCAAGCTAGGCAAGGGTTCAATAATAAAGGATTTGCTAGGAGAAATCTAAAAATAGATGGTCAGTTCTTGCCTATACCCCACCTGGAAGACTTCTAGGAGGATTTCCCTGATGAAGTAGTAGTGAGAAGAAGGGGCTAGAGAGGATTCTAATTGCCACAAATTGTGAATTTAAAATTGAAGACGAACATAAAAGGAGTAATGGATGATGGTTTAGATATGATCGATTCAAGATATGAAGAGATAGAAAAGCAACCTTTACCTAAGACTGACTAGTCCAAAGAAGAAGGGGATGATACCCAGCTAAGGATTCTTCATGTAGTCCAATGGACGAAAAAATGATTTTATAAAAAGAAGACATTCAAAGCCAAATCATGAAGAAAGAAACTTCTAAGAAAGCCTCCAAGGTTATTAGTCCAGCTCATGTTTATGACAACTTTGTTCCAATTTATGTTGCAGGTAAACCAAAACTTAAGAAATCAACTCCTCACAGAACTCCTACAAAACCTATCACAGTTCGCCTTGTAGTTCTGTGACTAGATCTAGAACTAAGGATAAAAAGAAAAAGGGAATGTCCAGCGACAAAGTGATTTATATTGAACTGGAGAAAGAAAAGGATCAAAGCTTCACCCTGCCAACTATGGATTCAAAACCACAAAAAGAGGACATATTAGATTTAGATAGCTCAAATCTAGAGATTGTGCATACCCCCATGAAGCTCATCGGTGCTAATGTTATGAACACCACACCACAATGGCTGAAAACATTTGTGAACCAGAAGAGCATCATGGTCCTTGTTTCCATACCTATAGGAGATATGGTCAGCAAATATGTAGAAAAAACCCCAAAATTCATGAAGTTAAAAACCACTGCTAGGTTGGACGTTGACTCTAAAACTCACAGATGGGTCACTGAAGTTTCCATACCTAAGGTTGGAGAGGAAATTCAAGACCCCACTATCGATGATTTTGAGGTGGTTAAAGTGGATTTGGGAGTATTAAACATGGAGTCGGACAACTATTAGAGTTAAAAGAGTATTTTCACTTATTAATTAAATCATTATTGATTTAATTATTAAGTCACCTTTCACTTATTAATTAAATCATTATTTGATTTAATTATTAAGTCTCTTTTATCTCTATTTCACTTAAGCTAAACTTTAGGCATGCAATAATTGATTCTTTTATTAATTATTCATGCAACCTTGGTTTCTTCACCCATCTTAGGGTTATGATCTCCTTTATAATGATTGATCACTTTTTAAGTATCTAATTCTTTGTAATTATTGAATCACTCTTGGGAATTCTCTCAATTACTTCTCTAAATGATATTTCATATTTCTTGGACATTATGAGTTATGTCTCCATTCTTTGTTTTGTGACAGGTGTATGTGGTAAATATGGCCTTGTTAATCAACCATACACTTCAATATAGTCCTTCTTCATCAGATACATACAAGAATGAATATGAGATTATTCATCTTGCCTGTCGGTATGATTCGACCTCTTGCCTTCTATCTAGATAGGGTTCTGAAATAGCTCTCAAAATGAGAGTCTCACAACCATAGACCAATCTAGAACGAAGGATTTATGCTTCCATGAATGCAATGCAATGATTAATCTAGAAATGAAACCTGCAAGATTAATCTAAATGGTCCATTTAAACTAGGAATGAGATTAAAACTATGCCATGATTTCAATGAGGTTATTCTAGAAATTGAAATTAATCTATTGCAAAATGAGATTATTCTATATGAGATTATGAACTAAGAATGTAGCAACAATTCAGCATTCTAACAATGCATATAACTAGAAATTTAGGAAGGGTTTTGAATGAGGAATGGGAGTTCTTTTATAGACTCAGAGGTTGTTCAAAATAAAAACTTTCCTTTTTGAAATAAAACAGATAGAAAAGCCAGTTTAAAATCGAAAGCTTTCTTCAACAGAATACAATAAATTGTTTTCCCTTTACTTTAACTGTTTTCTTTCTTTGATTTAATTCTTTTCTCTTTTGATTTAACTGTTTTATTTATGATTTAACTATTTTCTTTCTCTTTAAAGCATAGTTAATTCAAAACTTCTAAATTTTTGAACAGGAGAGAAGATTTTTGAGAGAATATTTAATTAATTAAATAAATATGACCTCATAAATATGTTTTTCTCAATTATTTGAATAATTAAATTCAATTATTGAAATGAGGATATTTATTTAATAATTAAATATTATTTAATTCCTTTTTATGTGTTTTAGCTAAAAGGGGTGAATTTAATTTAATTAAAGTGCTAGGACTTTATAATTAAATTAATTTGATCATAAGGTTTGTTTAGCCAATAGATATTTAGGAAATAAACATAATGTATGATTAATGTAGATTTAGGATTTTCTATATTTGACACTCAGGTCGAGTAGAGTCAATTAAAACTCAGAATTGCCTAGTACAATAGGACTTTGATGATTTAGAAGAATGACAAATGCAACAAAATTGGTTAGGGTTGCAAGATTCCAATTTTGGGGGTGTTACATTTTGCCCAGGTCTTTGAATTGATGTGCGAGTAGCACATTGATTCAAAGAATAGTCTGATGCTTGAAGCACAGAAAAATAGATTGATGAAGATTTCAGATCCATCTCCAAGATAGAGCTTGACTCTCTGAAGTCTAGGTTAGGTTGTCGAGACACCGGTCAAGTAGAGTTTTCTAGGGTCATCTTCAGGATGAAGCTTGATCCCTAGGGATTTGGGTTAGAATGCCCCGATACCTAAAAGATTAAGATTTCAAGAATCATCTCCAGAACGGAGCTTGATCCTCAAGGATCTGGGCTAGAATGCCCTGATACCTAAATAAATTGATATCTTTCACAAGATTGTCCTCAGAATGAGGCTCAACCTTCAGGAGTTAGGGTTAGATTGACCCGATACCTGTCCAACAAGATAATCAATAGAGATTTTAGGACTATCTCTAGATCAAAGCTTAGTCCCCCCAATATCTAGGTTAGATTGCCAAGACACTGGTTAGATTGACATCTTTCACAAGGCTATCCCTAGAACGAGGCTTAACCTTCAGGATTCAAGGTTAGAATTCCCCGATACCTATCTCAAAAGATAGAAAATAGAGGTTTTTAGGACTATCTCCATAACATAGTTTAGTCCTCCAATATCTAGGTTAAATTGCCTAGACACTGGTCAAATTGAGTTTTTGAGAATCATCTCTAGAACAAAGCTTGATCCTAAAGAATCTGAGTTAGATTTCTCAGATACTTAATAGATTGAGATTTTGAGAATCATCTCCAGAAGGAAGCTTCATTCTCAGGAATCCGGGTTAGAATGCCCCGTTTCCTAATAGATGACAAGATGTAAGGAACAAAGATGCCCCTATTTCTTAAAAGTCGTGGGACACCCAGTTTTGACTATGAAGTACAAAAAATTGATCATGCCCCAAGTGATGAGATGCCCCTAGCAATGAGGACTTTTGAAAATCAGATCAAATTGATTGGAATAGATTTAATGATGTAATCATTGTGCCCCCTCGGGAGCGAAATGGAAAGATGACACATCATAATGATGATGGAGAGAGAAAAATCATAGATAGATATTGAATCAGAGATCAAGAAGAATGCAAAACAGATTGTGGAAGAATTTGAAAGATTCAGAATCAATTTTGAGTGATTTTGAGGTCTAGTTGACCAAGTTTGACTAGGGTTGACCAAAGTTGACTATAGTTGACTTTTGAAGAAAAAGGTCAAAGATTGGAGAAAATGATGATAAGATATGATTCTGACAAGAAAGCAACATCACAAAGTCGACTGCACAAGTGTCCGATCATGTCGGTACCAAAAAATTTTAAATGCGATTTTGAGCTATATAGAAGTGTCAGATTTTGATTTTGATTTTGATTTCAATCACGATAATGGATTCAGAGCAGTCAAATTAGGTAATGGTAAATTTTTCACGCAAAATGAATCACTTTGAAAAATTAGGTCAAAACCTATATATGGGCCAAAAAGGTCTTTTTCAAATCATTTCAACCTTTGACCTTTGCAAATTGAGCTCGGAGTGAAAATGGTGGTCCCCTACAGCACGCATCGATTTGAATGATCCAAGAGGCACAGTCGGCTAGCAGCGTATGGACCTCTAGTAAGTGGTCAACGAACCTTGCCAGCATTTCAAATTTTATTAATTTCTGTCAAATTTTGCACATTTTTTCACATTTTTAGGAAACTGTTCGTGGGATTGCGCATGAAGAAGTAGTTTCTTCGTGTGGCTCACTGGGAAACCTCACGCGAGAAACTATCTTCTCACACCATGCAAGGGGAAATCTCATGCGGGAGTACCCACTTTCACACAAGAAACCCTCCAATGGGTCATTTTCTCGCTTGAAATGGCAAAAAAGTTCATGCAAACATGAAATTTCACCCGGTCTGAAGAACTTCGTACGAAAGAGAAGTTTGTCGCGTGAAAATCTGCTTCTTTGCATGGAGAAAAGTGAGCAGTTAGAATACAAAATGAGTCTGTGTTGCATCCAATAGCATTTGCGTCAGTGTTGTTCCTATCTGTAGGATGTCTTTAATGCTTAATTGTCTCGTTATGCTTGGATTATCTCATATTACTGATCGTGCACTGTTGTTTCCATGTTTTGAAGGTTGACTTTCCAGATATCACTTTCAAATCACACCACCCAGCCATCAACAAACTAGTGGCATAGTTAGATGATGCAAAGACATCACATCTAGGTACTTTGGGCCTGACCTCTCTATGTGATGTACCCGAGATTCAGGTAAATCACAAATTATTGGGAGCACTTGTTGAGCGTTTCCATTCAGAAATGAACACTTTTTATCTACCACAGGGTGAGATGACCGTGACTCCCGAGGATATCTATTGGATATTGAGGATTCCATTTCACGGAGCCAGGGTGGAGTATGAGGTGTAGCCCAGGTTAGGGACACTGGCCCTGAGAGAGATATTATAGGATGGCCTGGTCATGGGGAGAGCTATCCTGTGGGAGGATCTCATTAGTGTGTACCGACCGACACATAGATTACCAGTGGTATTAGCATTCTTCCTAGGTTGTTACCTAATGCCCAATCATGGATAGTACAGTCTGGAGTGTGGCTGGGGCAGGATGTTAAAGCAGATGCTAGCCCAGCCAAGACATTATGGATGGGGTCAGTGCATGTTGGCCCACATGTATCACGAGATGCATGAGATCATCCATCGGGAGGCGAAGAGTATGGCAGCTAGAGTATTTTTTCTACATGTATGGGCATGGGAGCACCTTCCCGTGACTCGGACGATATGCGAGGACTTGAGGCAGCCTTTAGAGCCATATATCGACAGATACATGGGCATGATTACTCAGCCAGCGCTGGGTAAGATAGATCAGTGGTGGGCCCAGCTTGGTGACCTAGCAATGATATTCTGGAGGCTATGGAGACTAAAAGAGGTATGGGATGATGCTGCAAAGCAGCTCAGTTATATGTTTTATTCACGTGCTATGATTGGCCGAGCCATTACAGTGATAGAGAGATTCCCGCAGAAGTGGGTATGGTGGCAGTTTGGTCATCCATAGGATATCTCATAGGAGTACACAACATATGCTCAATTTACAGATGAGATGAGGAGAGGCTGGCTGACGAAGCTAGATCAGGGGCAGACTATGATTGATATACAAGCATTGGCCCCGGTATAGTGGGACTACTTGAGAGATGTAGTAGATGGCGGCATGACTACAAAGTATCAGGAGCATTTTGTGACCCATCCATTCCCTGGGTTCACTGATCTAGTCAGGATGGCAGGCCGAGGATAGGTAGTACCACCATAGGTAGTCCAACAGCAGGTGTCGATGCCCCCACCATAACAAAGACCATAGCCGGCACCGTGTCCATGTACAGTACAGGTGGACATACCAGGGCATGAGATGAGGATAGATCCCGGTGCCAGTGGCAGCGGGAAGTAGAGTCAGAGGAGGATGACCACACATTTGGAGGACATTCAGGAGTAGGCTGAGCAGTAGGAGGTCCCACTAGAGGACCCTATGCAGGAGGGTGAGGCTGTACAGGATCCAGGGTAGGGTGACGCACCGCCACAGGCGCAGGAGGCCCTGTGTAGAGCCAGAGAGAGGGTCAGGCAGCTGACTAGACAGGTTGGTTACTTGACCGTATAGGTGGTTGTGCAAGATTCACAACTCTTAGATAGAGATCAGGAGGTGCAAGATCTCTGGGAGCAACTACAGATAGCACAGGAGGAGATCTGACATCAGACTACCCGAGTAGCTTACTATTATGCGTCATATATAGGGTGGTGCTTGATGAGGCATCACAGGTTGCCAGATTCTTGATATATGCCAGAGGGTTGAAGGGTGCATAGGCACCACCTCCACCTCCACCTCCTCTAGGTGACAAGGGAGAAGGCCAAAGTTAGTTTTTATAGACTGATAGAGGATATCATAGGATGTATCTGATGCATTGGCATCCATGTATTGTATCATTATTTTGAGATAGACCGTGCTCGAGTAGCACCATTTTGTATTTGTATCGCCACATTGGATATATATATGAGCTCATCTTTTGGTATCATCACATGTGTCATGTTGTCTTTTATGAGATGTTTCCTATATGCTTAGATGTTTAGATGATTTAGAATGTATGCAAATGTAGGAACATGTTTTGAATATATGTAAATGTATGAAATGCACAGGTATGGAGATGCAAATATGTATGTGAATGCAATTATGAATGAGAATATGTTAATGCAATGTGTAGATGATAATGAGTTGTGAATATGTAATGTGCATGGTACTAACATCTCATGCAGGATGACGAATGCTAACCAAAAGAACATGTGAAGAATCAAGAGCGAGGATCGAACACCTGTGCAGTCACGATGAAACCAAGATAGTGAAGAAGAACTCCCCAATGTATGAACCCAGGAGAATGCAATGAAGAGAACACCGAATTGCTACCACAATGCAAGTCTAGAATGAAAATGCAATCCTATGCTAGATGCAATATGAAAGTGCAATTCTAGGACATGGTTGTGAGACCCATCGTAAAATCATCATCATTGAGCAATTTTTTTTTTGGAAAAGTGAAGTCGAAACAACCGTTACTGGTGCCACAATGCAACCATAAGGATATGAATATGACTTGCATTGGATAAAATGTAGGAAATGAACATAAGCACCGGGCCACAAAAGCCAAGATGACTTGAACATCATTTCCAGTTAATGTTGCAAGAGTACACTAGTATCGAGGCATTCAAAGCCAAGATAACCATGAGTGCAATCATGCGTAAACAAATAGAGCAATAACAAACAAAGAAATAACAAATAGAGAAACAGTTTGCAAGGAGATAGTACCGACCTCACCATGGCGTACAAATAAATAAGATCGAGGGATGTGAGGCTTTTCCACCTTAATGCGGGAGCTCTTATCAAATACACCCTATTTATTTGACATTGCTGGATCATCGGGACTACACCAAAATGTAGTAGACAAAGAAAATATCAATGAAATTCATGAGAACAGACAACATACAAAGAAATATTCAATCATAGCTCAGCTAGTTTCAAAGTTGTCAAATATGTTCATGTTTAGAGGTGTTGAAAAACATCGTTGTGCTTATGAGTGCATTGTGTTTGATTTTTATCGATAGATGGTTACGTTTGATATCCGATGTGTGTTGAAAAACATAGATGTGTCCAAAGATAGTGTTGAAAAACACTATTTATGGTGGTGTTGAAAAATACCAATTTGTGTCAGTAGCGAGTTGCCCTTGAGAAGTGACAAGATTACTGACTTGGGTGTAAACCAAAGATGTGACCAAATGGGGGACCCATGCCCCCAAGTAACGATGATTGACTTGACGTATGTTGCGAGGACAAATGAGATTTGGTTGCCCCCAAGCGTATGGCATTGAATCAATGTCAAATCAGTAGGGTTTGCAAAGGAATCAGAGTGTCACTAAAGTGACCAAAAGATATGCACAAGCTAAAGTAAAGAAATGTCAAGAATGAGTATCAATAGATAGAGCGTTGAGCATAACTCCAACTGGAATGGATGTGAGCAATCTCAATAGTACAGTGACAGTAGGCAGACGCAGTGAGAACCACTAGTGACTAACGTGAGAGATATGCGCAAGTGAAGAGATCATAGGACTAGCTAGACATCAGTAGGCAGACACAGTGAGAACCACTGGTGACTGATGTTAGGGAGATTCTCGAGGAGAGAGAACTCAGTATAAGCTAGGCAATAGTAGGTATACGCAGTGAGAACCACTGGTGACTATCACGAAGTAGATCTTCAAAATGTAATAGGATAGTGGCCCCTAGACCAGGAGGGTTTCCTTGAGAGTATGACCAGTTTCAATCCATGTAAGGTGGTGTCTTGACGGGTACTGAAAGTATGCGAAAAAGCAAATGCAAGCAAGAAAGTAGGAAGTCAAAGTAGGAAAGAAAATGCGTAAAGCCAAGTGTGCTACAATAGGTATAGCAGGATGGAACATGAGGCGTCTATTTACCATTTTTTCACATTCTTGACAGAAATTCTTTTTTTGTTACCATGGTGCCTATTTACCAGGTTTTCATCAATGGCACTTTTTATCTTTTCCCCCTTTTTTTTGTATTTTTCAATTTTTTAATTTTTTTTGTATTTTTGGAATATATAATTATTTTTTTGAGATACATCAAAGTGCCTATTGCTAGGTTTTCACCAAGATGATCATTTTTTAGGACTTTTTCAGATTTTTAGAATTTTTTCAGGAATTTACTATATACATGAGCGCACTGAAGATGTCTCAGCTGTAGAACCGTTTCAGATGAAGAGCGTTGATGGGATCTTTGAGTTGTTCTCCTTCAGTAGTAGAAATTTGATAGATGCCAGACCCAAACACTGCAATGACAACATATGAACCAAGTCAATTTGGTTCAAATTTTCCTTTCTACATCCAATCACATTGTTGATTCTCAGGGTTCTCCCTCAGAATGAGGTCACCCGCTTGGAAATCCCTTGGTCCAACCTTCTTGTTATAGCTCTTGGACATCCTTTTCTGGTATTCTCTAAGGTGATCGAACACCACTTGCCGACGTTCATCAAGTAGTTCTAGCTCTTGTAGCCGAGATATTCTATTATCTTCATCAGTAATGAGGCCTTTCAGGGAGACTCGCAAAGAAGGAATATCAAACTCAATTGGTAACACAGTATCTGCTTCATAAACCAAGGCATAGAGCGTAGCCCCTGTTGGTGTTCTTATGCTTGTCTTGTATGCCCAGAGAGCTAGATTGATCTGGGGATGCCAATCTCATCCGGATTTGTGCACTGTGTGATGCAGGATTTTAAGGATTGTCTTGTTGGATGCTTCTGCCTGTCCATTACCCTAACGATAATAGATGGAAGACCAATGCTGAGTAATTTTAAACTTAGAGCATAGCTTTGTCAAATCCTTGTTTCTGAATTGCCCCCCATTATCACTAATTATTGCTGAGGGTACACCATGCCTGCATATGATGTAGTTGAGAATGAACATAGCTATTGATTTTCCATTGGCAACGGTGAGAGGGACTACCTCCACCCACTTGGTAAAATAGTCTTTAGCTGTGATTATGAACTTATGTCCATTTGAGGACAAGGGATAAATCTGACCCACCAAGTCAAAGGCCCATTATTGAAATGGCCAAAAATTAATGAAGGGAATAAGCTCCTTGGCTAGAGCATGAATTAGATTACCATGTAGTTGACATTGTTTGCAAGACTTAGCAAACTGTGTAGCTTTTTTTCCATATCTGGCCAATAGTAACCAGCTTTAATAAGTTTACGGGCCAATGTCAGGCCATTAGAGTGAGACCCAAAGATGTCTTCATGCACCTCTACTAACGCACGTTTGGACTCATCAAGTTATAAACACCTAAGGAGGGTACTGTCTAGACCGCGTCTATACAAGTCATTAGCTATGATGACAAACCGTGAAGCACTGCGTATTAAGTGACATTTCTCATTCCAGGTGTAAGTGTCCAGAACAATTTGGTCATGAATGTAGGAAAAGATATAATGGTAGCGAGATGAATCATGTCCAATGAAAGAACAGATCATCCAGGAATAAGGGGAATCATAGGCTAGGTGGCGTAACGTCTCCACTAGGAATTCATGTCAAAAATTATTTTCTGGCATCTATAGCATGGAGGCAAGAGTAGCCATGGCATCTACTGCTTTATTATCTTCCCTTGGGACTTGTTGAAATGTGACGTGAACAAAATACATTTTGAGATCATCAACCAACTGTTTATAAGGCACCAACTTGTCATCTTTTGTCTGATACATATCATTTACTTGATTGATGACTAACTATGAATCTCCAAGAACATTAAGGTCATCTACTTGCCACTCAAAGCAGTTTTCTCTTGGTCCTCTGGTGCAATTTTTATTTGATTGTAGCCAGAGAAACCATCCATTAGTGAGTACATTTCATACCTTGTTGTCATATATACAATCATATCAATATTGGGCAATGGAAAATCATGATTAGGACATGCCAAATTTAAGTCTTTGAAGTCTGTGCAGACTCGGATAGATTTATCATGTTTTGATACTGGAACAATGTTAGAGATCCATTCTGCATAGTCAATTACTCTGATAAACACTTTTTAAAGAAGTTTCTCTAATTCAACTTTGACAAGTAGAGCGACATGTGGATGCATTTTTCTAAGCTTTTTCTTGACGGGCTTAACGCCTGGTGCAATGGAAAAATGGTGCATAATTAGATTAGGGTCTAGCCCTGGCATGTCTAAATATTTCCATGCAAAGTTTATCTTTTTGCTTCTGAAGAATGTAATGAATTCCTCTCTTTCTGCCTCGGATAGTGATTGTGCCAAATGAATGATCTGAGATTCAGCTTTTGTACCCAAGTTGATTGGTTGAGTTGGTTCAATAAGCACAGATGATCTTTCCTGGAAATGACTCAGAAGTGCATCAAGTATCTCATCCTCGGGTGCCTTAGAGAGGTTTTCACCCTTGGATACATCTTTTATTTTGACTGTTTTAGGCTCTAATACTGAGCTACAATGTGATTTTCACCATCAGAGCACCTATTTTTTCTTCTTTTAATTTTGTGACTAAGATACTTGATGTCAGCCTCAGTCATGTTGACACTTTCTTCGCTAGTGGAGGACATTATAGGTTCAACAACGTGTAGGTAACAGGCAAGAGCATAATCATTCGTGAACATAAGGACTTCATTAGATAGGGAGGTAGAGTTCCAGTCTATAAGCTCGGGATGGCGAAGTGAAAGAGAAGTGACGGGTTCAAGTGCATTCATGGTATAATCATCAAAAGCATGGACAAGCAAGTCGAGACCTAAAGCAATCTCATCCAGAGGTATAGTCTAATTTCTTTGATTCCTAGCAACCGTAGTAGATGACACGTTAACATCTATGGATTCAAACTTGTGTGACCCTACACTAGACCCTTCACCTACTTCGAAAAGGTTTTCATATGTGTGAACTGTATCTATATCTGTGCGCGCCAGAAATGTATGTGGTAAATTTGCCCTTGTTAATCAACCATACACTTCAACATAGTCCTTCTTAATCAGATACACACAAGAATGAATATGAGATTATTCATCTTGTCTGTCTGTATGATTCAACCTCTTGCCTTCTATCCAGACAAGGTTTCAAAATAGCTCTTAGAACGAGAGTCTCACAACCATAGACCAATCTAGAATGAATGATTTATGCTTCCATGAATGCAATGCAATGATTAATTTAGAAATGAAACCTACAAGATTAATCTAAATGATCCATTTAAACTAGGAATGAGATTAAAACTATGCCATGATTTCAATGAGATTATTCTAGAAATTGAAATTAATCTATTGCAAAATGAGATTATTCTATATGAGATTATGAACTAAGAATGTATCAACAATTCAGTATTCTAACAATGCATATGACTAGAAATTCAGGAAGGGTTTTGAATGAGGAATGGGAGTTCTTTTATAGACTCAGAGGTTGTTCAGAATAGAAACTTTCCTTTTTGAAATAAAACAGATAGAAAAGCCAGTTTAAAATAGAAAGATTTCTTCAAAGAATACAATAAATTATTTTCCCTTTGCTTTAACTATTTTCTTTCTTTGATTTAATTCTTTTCTCTTTTGATTTAAATGTTTTATTTATGATTTAACTGTTTTCTTTCTCTTTAAAGCACAGTTAATTCAAAACTTCTATTTCTGAACAAGAGAGAAGATTTTTTAGAGAATATTTAATTAATTAAATAAATATGACCTCATAAATATGTTTTTCTCAATTATTTGAATAATTAAATTCAATTATTGAAATGAGGATATTTATTTAATAATTAAATATTATTTAATTCCTTT
>MU225037.1:136282-174555 GCA_018584345.1 Thuja plicata | reverse complement strand
TATATATATATAATCCTTGTCAAGTCGACCTGAATAACCTTTCAAATAATCAGTAAAACTTAAGTCTTTCGGCCTCATATAACCAATTAACCCTAAAATATAAACTGTTGTTAGTCGGCTATCACTAAAAGCATAACTCAGTTAATACTGAAATTCTTCAATGCCCGACCAAAACTGTAATGCCCAAGTGAGCTCGGTTAGAACTGAAAATCACTTTGGTCTTCTTCAATGCCTGAGAGAGCTTGGCAAATACTGACTGTGCTCGGATAGGATTAGACATTTGTGTAGACATCACTACATTTGTGTAAACATCAATGACAATACAAAATTGAATAATTGTCATCAACAATATCCACACAAACCATACTTACTTCACATCTAGTTTCCTAGATTACATTTAGCCTAGAACTACATATGATTGCAACTCTTTATTAAATATTATAATTAGATTTATATGCATCTTATTACATTAACTTAGTCTAAGCTTACTAAAATAATATTTCCTTTACAATATTTGAAATTTTGTAAATACAAAAATGTGTATATAAAACTAAAATAGATCGTTTATTTCTTAATGTAGTAATGATTCTTGAAATGTAGTAACTTTCTCAAACTGACAATTTGGTCGAATTTTTTTAATATTCTTGAAATTTGAACAAGTGTTATAAAATTACCAAAAGACACATAATTACAATCTCATCAACCAAGCACTACATATTTGTTAGTTTAGGAGTCATTCTATACAATGCTTGGCCAACAGAACAATACATTATATGTTTGCTAAAATATTATTCATAGTGCATTTTGGTGCTATAATTAGTTTTTAAGAATTTCATAAGTTTGAGAATTTTGGAAATCTTAGATTATTTGTAAGAAGTAAATAAAGATATTTTAATGTATTAGCAATGATGGTTATTTATTAAAACTTTATCAATAATCCCACATTTAAACTATCATCAAATGCCAAATTTGATCCAAGGTCCTATGTCACGGGATTTGATATTAAGGTTTCCCTTTTGGGGGGCACATTTTAGATGTACCTCGGTGCCCATCATCTATATCCCAAAAAAATGACCAAAAAAAGTGGTCATTTCAAGTGTTGGTCTTTGCCTTTATGATCTAATATTTTTTCTAATTATCATGTACAAGGTTTCTATAAAACAAATAACCTTGTGATCCATATATAAGCTAGTAGTTTTCTCATTATGAAACAACAACTGATTTGATAGTGAAGCTTTGCCAAATTGATCACACAACTCTATATTTATGAGTCACCTATAAACTTGTGAATAAGTTTAGTCTCATAAATTATATCCCTTTAAATTTTCACTCTCTCTTTAATTTGGTGGTTGTGCCTCATGTACCTAATTGTTATCTAATTGTGCTCTGTTTTACAACTATTTTTTTGAAATATTGGTGTAGTCCTTTTACTCAAAACATTTTTTCTAGCTCAATTGGCTAGGACTAGGGTGCGTAGAACCTATGTCTTAATGAAATAGTGTAATTCCCCACTAAGGAACCCTCAAAACTAAGGGTAAAACATGCACATAATATTTAAAAATAATAATAATAACATAACCATATGCATAACTATAATGAAAGAAAATGAAGGATGTGAGGGGTAATCACTAGGATGGATGATCAAACTAGGAAGCTTGCACCTATATCCTATCAATCATTGGAAGGAAAGTTGAATCACCAAGCTCAATGAGACTTAAGCACTAAACCGATGTACATATTTCTTCACTTGAATTAAAGATGACTATGCAACATGGAAAATGTAAATGGGAATGAAGAATGCAAGATCTAAGGCAAAGATGAGAGGAAGGAGGAAATGATATGTATGTAGATAGACAACAGACTATAAACCTGATTCTAATACCAAATCTGGAATTCCAAAATAGCTACTAACCTATGATTGAAATTTTAGTTTGGAATAGCAGGTATGGGGTAACCTAGAGGGTTAGAGGTGACTAGACTTTCCCCAGACCTATGGAGTCACCTTAGACCTAGTAAATTTTGATGAAAATACAACCACCTATAACTCTCTATCATATCTTCCTATATCCTTTTCCACTAATCCACCACCTATCTCTTGCACATGAAAATTGGGGAAAATATTGGTGGAAACAGTTTTGCCTTAGTCAAACCCCTATTGAGGAATTAACTGTGAAATCAAAATAAAAATGCTTGTAAAGGGAAGCATGTTGTTAGTAGTAGAAGATTGATAAGAGAATAAGATTTCTTATACCTTGAAGGAACAACTGTGCTTGAAATGAGATCAAAAGTGTTGATGCAATAGCATGAATCGACAAAGACCTAAAATGACATCACAAAAGACATGCTTGCATGATAGTTGTTAAAGTTTTCCAAAATGAAGAATATCATGGGACAAAATACATTGAATGCTTGAAATACTTGAATCCTTGAACTTAAATGAATGCTTGATTTCTTGAATGCATAAATTCATAGATAAGATAGGATGCCAAAATGAGGGAGGTAGTTTTTCTTTTATACCTCACCAAGCCATTTTTGGGCTCAAAACTCAAAGGAGGCTGATGAGGTTTTGAAAATCCCACAAAAATCAAAAGACAATTGCGTAATTTAAATTTAGGTCCAATTTGCAACATATTGGGTGACTCCCAAGGTTTGGGATGAGTTTCTCGCCACATAACTTCTTAGGCACCCTATAGCAGCCAATTTTTACTTAGATATGAGTAGGGGGTCAATTTGGATATGGTGATACCTGCTTTCAAATTCATAAAGGGATCAAAAACTAGGTTGATTACCCAACTCAGGGATTGGACATCCTATCTGAACAACTATCCTCCTTAACATGAAGTCTCATTTATTCATCAATCTAGGGACATATTACTTGAAATAGGTATGCAAGATATATGCATTAATTTCTTGGTTCAAGCCACGCTAGATATGAAGCTGCAAGGAATAAAGGCTAAAAGAAAATTTGATCTATTGCTGCAAGAAATAAAGGGGTGAAAGAAAACTTAATCTACTGCTGCAGGAAATAAGGATTTTGAAAATAACTGAACTATATTACCAATGCTGAAGAATAAAATACTTAATGTTCAACTCACAATATTTTCATTGTTATGTTTCTTTGGCTGCAGGAATAGATGAGCACTGGAATTGAAATGACAAGTTGTGGGAAATAAACCTAATGCTAACAAAACTAACACTAATGAGGATTACACACCAAGTAGGCCCCCTTTGATGAGTATCCAAAAATCAATTATACAAGATATATATTCAACACTTCACTGTCTAATTCATATGGAAAGCAAGTGCAACTAAATTCATGAAAAATGGTAAAACAAAATACAAATGCACTATCTCTGAATAACTATATTAACTAATTCTCTCCTTTCTCATGCAGGAGCGAGGCTTATTTATAAAGTAGGAAACCTATTACTAACCAATCACACCAAGAACAGGTGGATCCTTATTTGTGACTAAGAAGTAGGAGTGAATTTATCCGTAGAAATATAAACAAGAATTGTTTCATCAAACATGGGGAATAAATTTAGCCTCCCACTGCTTCCTAGATTTTATCGATAATGGAACAATATCCTGACTCAATATTTCCTTGGCCACCACCAAATGTGCTCTCGAACTGGCTCTCATTACTCCTCCTCAGCTGCAGGACCAGGTCTTCATGGGTAAGCATATAGATGCGTGCTCAGTCTGTTCTCTTATGAAGAACTATTCTACTTTGCAAACCTTTAAATAGGAACAAACCCGCATACATCCAACACAGTATGCACATATATTCATTTTCCAAATAGTTAATTACCTATTAAAACACAATCACAAATTCATCGCATAAGTATATAACATTTTGGGAAGGAAATTAAGGTTCATCCATGCATGTCCAAGTTTATAAAAACCTTTAAAATATGAAACCAATGTCCATGTGGATGCATGCCACTGATCTAACTTGAATAGTAACCAAGTCTTTGGAAGATAATGAAATAGACAGTAAAAAGGAACAAAGAACAAAAGACTACCCTAGAATTTAATAAGAGGCTTTAAAATGATAACAAATATTTATCCTATCATTTCCCTCTACTGATCCTAGTGTTGGTCCTCTGGCACTGAGAAATTTCTTATTCTGGTAGTCATCCTAAAATACCCAGCAGTTGCCTCCGGGCCACTGGTGCTTCCTATAAGCTAATAGAACCCATTTCTCCTCTCGTGATGACCTCTAACTACTCATTTAAATCATTATTAACATAGCTATACAGAGGCCATAGGAGAAGAGGGGGTTGGAAGGTCAAGGGGAGCCAAAGTTTAGGTCATACCTATCTTCCTAATTGTATATACTGAGGAACACAATGCATGGCTTCCCTGAAGTTGATTAGGCTTTGAGGTTCAACCTTCTTTAAGATCATGGGGAGTCTCTCCCATATCTATATTATTCCCTCTACACCCCTCTATCCTTCATGATATGGAAATATCTCAAACTCTTTGTATAATTATTCCCTCATGTTGAAGATCATGACCCTGACCTCTGGCCAATTAAAACCATAGGTAATATGCATTCAATCATGGTACATAACTGTAGGTTTACCATTTTCCGGCCGAAGGGGTAAAGACATTGTTCTCTCTTTTTCCTTGTATTTCTTCAACTTTTCACTATAGTTAATTTTATTTGGAGTCCAAGACCTTAGAGATTTCAAATGGACATCCCCAATGAATAGTAGAGGATTCCAATCTACTTTGGTAGAACCAACATAATTGTGGAGGTATAGTTCACATAATAAATTATGTATGGAATCAAGGGATCTATTGAAAATATCTAAAAATTCTTATGGGGTATAAATGCCAGGGTCAAGGTCCCTAAGGACCCTCATTAATTTGAACATGAGGTACTGTTCCTCTAAACATAATGCATAGACCCTAGGGGGTTGTCTAGATTCCATTAACTAGAGAATTAACTCAGTACCTAAATCTAATTTATGTTGGAGGATTTGTACCTCTAGTTTCTACTTTTCAATTTCCTTCTGCAATCTTCCCCTCTCTAATTCCCACATGCTCTACTCATATTGCTTATGTTTGAAAAAATTCAAAGAAATGGATTGGCAAGTTACCTGTGTTGGAGTTACATGCCCACCTTCTGACCTTGATTTTATGTCTTTTCCTACACTCTTCTCCTTAGTGTCATCATGGTCCATTGTGTTCACATTCGGTGGATGTCATACTACCATCTTCCATGAATTATTATGGTTTTCCTTGTTGGTGGCCAATTGATCAGCTGCAGCAACTAGGTCATTCAATCCTGACATTCCTCCTGGCCAGGAGATTGAGTAGTATCTTCCATGTTTTGTTTAGTTATTTCCTCATACTACATGTTACCAGGAATCTCCTCTCCTACAACTCTATAATCCCATTGGAGACTACCAATATTTCCTTGTCCTAGGGAGTCAAGTTTGTTTATTGGCTTCCCATCTTCACTGAGGTGGATGGTAGGAATCTCTCCCTATGGTGGATTGGGAATATCACCAGATAGCACTAGCTATTTCTCTTTAATTCAAGTACTTCTTCTTGTTGGAGTCTCTCTAGTGGTTGCAAGGTGCTTCTTTGGTGTACTCTTTTTCTTAGAGGTGGTTGCTACAGGAGACTGGGAAACAGGGGAAGCAATGGCATTTTTCTTTCTCTTTTTAGATCCAATGGAAATAGAATCGGGAGTCTTTTCCAATTCTTTTTCTGGTACTTCCTCATTCACTCTTCCTTTTCCTTTTATTCTAATTTCCTCTGTTGTTATAGGAGTTCGTGATGCAACCAGAACTTATTGATAAGGTATTTTATTACTAGGGTACTCAGGGCTAGATGCCCCAGTGGCTAGCATTTTGGCTACAAGAAAAGATTTTGAAGTGGAAGGCTCATGTGCTCTCTTAGCAGTTTCCCTAGGAGAATTTTCTTGTTCCATAATAACCCTACCATTCGGATCTACACCTATCAACTGAACTTCCTGAGTTGAGACAAACTCTTTCCATCCCATAGGAGACACATCCCACAAGGATATTTCTACCAACAACTTAATTAACCCCTAATGGGACACAAAATTCTATCTTCCTCCTTTTACCTCTTCAGAAATTAATGACAACATTGCATACAATAAGTTGTGGACATTCATCTGTCTCCCATGTCTTAATTGACTCAAAAAATTAAAAAGTACTACATGAAGATATGTGAAACGACCTTCATAGCTGAAATAACTAATAATATGGGTGGCTAATTGAGGATATAACAAAGGTAGGGACAACCATTTAGCTCCTTTCTTTTCTTCTTCCATCCTTTGGTCACCTCTGACTGTAAATTCTTCCATGGCCGAACTGGCATCATGCCCATGTGGGTATGGTTCTCCTATAGCTAGCAGGTCAAATACCTCTACAATTTATTTATCTGAAGAATCCACTCTCAATCCCTTACTGTGGGCTACTCCAACATTCAATGTGTTCAAGAATCCATGTGCAATGTTGTCGTCATAGCCATTCAACCTGAGGAAATATGATAATCATCCTACATTGATAAAGGTTTGTACACTTTCCTGATCCTGCAGTAGTGATGAATGGTATGTCAGCTCATGGCGGATTGGTGAGCCACCCATTATGAGAAATTCCCACCTTTTCCAAGTTTTTTTATAAAAAAAAAGCCTACCTCTGTACTATGAAGAACTGCTACTCCAAATGCTGAAAACCAGCTACTGTAAACACTTCAAAATTTATGAAAACAAACGTAGAGCTTTGGGAGGAAAATTCAAGGTAACCACTATTGATATCAAGAAACATCAAAATTACACATTTGACATGAGTACGGTTAAATTCAAGGTTGGCAATAGGACTTCCCATGCAGTAACAGTCACATCAATGTGTATAAAGGTTGTGGATATATTGATGACAAGGACATATTTTCAAGTGATTATGACAAGTTAACCCTTTAGGTTGTGTTAATAATAGTAATGACATTTAATAGTCACTTAATAACCCTGCCACCTACTAAAAATGTGGCAAGTGTCCGCACATGCCAGATCTAGGAGGGTGATGGGAAATGTCATATATAAACATAATTCATCTACATTGTTAAGTAATAAATAAACTAGACCGAAAACAAATAAATGCATGTACCTGGAGGATTGCGGCTAATTGATTGTATCAGTTCAAACATTGTGCTGATGTTGGTTGAATGAAATATTTGGAAAGATGATGAAGTGGAAGGGTGGGTGGTGTGAAAGACATGTGGCATGAGATGGAATGCAAAAAGTATTACATAGAAAAGGGTCTCCTAAAGAAGAGGATAGTTTTATTATGAGATGCATGTGTCATCAATAGTTAAATACAAGACATTAGCTAAAGGTTTTCGCCTTCAGCTACAGGAGGTGACAACTATTGGAAATTTATGAATTGTTGCAGGAACTCAGCCTTGATGGTTGTCATATAGTATAGACAGAGTCTATGCCCATTTACTAGTAGCTTGAATTGTACTGGATCTATAGTGGTTAGTTCCACAACATCATTTGAAAATAATTTCTAAATTTCATAAGGCCCTAGCCAACATGTAACTTAAGCTAACCTTGGATGTCCTAGAAGCGAGAATCATATAACAAGGCCAGTCACCTAGAGAATTTTTTTTGGTTTTGATGTGAGATTCATGCCACTATTTCCATTTTAATTGAAATACTTCAGTATTCTGAAGGGCAGCCTTATTCATTTCATCAAGAGAATAGAGTTGCAGGAGTCTGTCCCTTTGTGCTCCAGGAAGATTGATGTTTAGTTCCAAGGTTGTACGTGGAGTTTTATGCTCAAATTATATTGGCATCATGGATGACTTTCCTTACAACATCTCAAAGGGGCTGAACCTTGTTGTGGTCTTCCATGTAGTTCTATAAGCCCATATAGCTTTAGAGAGTCGACTACTCCATTCCTTCTTGTGCAGCTGGACAGTTTTAGTCAGGATAGCCTCTATCTCTGTGTTAGTGATATATGCTTGTCCATTCTCCTGTGGGTGACATGAACTAGACTTCATGTGCCCTATGTTGTATGCATTCATTAATGTAGTAATCAACATGGATGTGAATTGTGCTCCTTGATCTGTGACCAATTCTATGGGAACTTCATACCTGCTGAAGATCTCTCCATACAAGAACTCAACAACTCATTTGTCTCTATCATGCTTCATGGCTCGGACCTCCATCCATTTAGTAACATAATCTTTGCATATCATGATGTAAATATTATAATGTGATGGTGGATAAATGGGTCCCACAAAATCCAATCCCCACTAATCAAACAGGGTGACTACCACTTGTGGGAACAAAAGAATTTCATCAGACTTTGTTGGCCTACCCATTCTCTGACACCTATCACACTTCCTAGTGTAGTTTTTTGCATCCTTGTGTAAGGTGAGTTAGTATTAACCTATTGTCAAAAACTTTAGAGTTTTTCTCTTTGCTGCAAAATAAGCCCCTCATGGCTCATCATGATAGGTATGAAGGATGTCATATGTTTCATCTTCCCTCACACATATCCTCATAACAAACAATTTGCAATCCAAGAGAAGTTGAAAGTTTTTTCTACCAGAAGCCTCTTTTTCTTTGATGAAAAGTTGGGAGGTATCTTGTTAGAGGCCAGATAATTTTCTATTTCTACATACCATGGAGTTCTGGCTAAGATAGAGAATAAATGATCATCAAGGAAGTTTTCATGTATGATGGTGGAATCATTTGTATCCTACAATCTTGACAATAAATCAACAACTACAATATCCTTGCCTAGTTTATCAACTATAGTGATATTAAATTACAGTAGCAACATAAGCCACCTGGATAATATACCTGGTATGGAAGGCTTGTTTTGCAAGTATCTAATGGTTGCATGATCAGTGTGAATATAGATCTGATACCTTGTGATGTAATGGTAGAATTTATCGAGGGCATAGATGACAGATAAGAGTTCCATTTTTGTGATAGTATAGTCTAACTTGGGCCCTTGCAAGTTATTATTGATAAAATAGATAGAATTATCTATTAGGCCATCCATTTGTCCCAAGACTACTCCTAAAAAATAGTTAGAAGAATCTGTGTGTATGTGGAATGGTAGTGACCAATTGGGACCCCTCAAGATAGATGCCTGAGTGAGAACAAACTTCAGGTGCAGGAATGATTCATCAGAAGCTACATTAAGTTGGAACTCAGAATATTTTGTAAGAAGGGAATACATTGGAGCGGCCATCTTTTCAAGTACTTAATGAACCTCTTGTAATATCTAGCATTCCATAAGAAACTTCTTACATATTTCTGCTTTGTTGGTGTGGGCAAGTTAACGGTTACCTCAATTTTGGCAGGATCAACTTGTATGCCTACTGCAGAGATATACTTCCCTAAGACTACTCCCTCTTACATAATCATGAAACACTTCTCATTTTTTAGAGATAATTTGTGCTCCTCACATCTCTTCATAAATTTTCCAATGTTGGCCAAGGCTTCTTCATAAGTCTCCCCATAGGTTGTGAAATCATCCATGTAAATTTCCATGTAGTCATGAGAAATATCGACAAAAATATTAATGACTTCTCTTTGAAAGGTGGTTGGTACATTACAAAGACCAAATGGTAGGAGAGAATAGGCATAGATTCCCCAAGGATAGGTAAAGGTATTTTTCTCATGATCTTCTTGAAGAATTCTGATTTGATTATACCCGCTATACCCATCTAGGAATGAGAAATGTTTTTTTCCTGCTAGAGAGTCTAACACTTGATCAATGAATGGTAAAGGGAAGTGGTCTTTCTTAGTAGCATTATTGAGTTCCCTATAATCAACACACACTCTCCATTTACCTAATTTCTTGGGAACTATCAATAAGGGAGAAACCCACTGGTTGTGTGATATTGGATACATGAAACAGACATTAAGGAGTTTCTGCAACTCAACTTTAACTATCTCGCGCGAGGTAGGATTGACTCTTCTTTGAAGCTTCCTAATAGGATTTTTATCCTATTTTAGATAGATCCTATGGGTGCATAATTTTGGATCTAACCCTTTCATATCCCCCTAATCCCATATAAAATCTTGTTTATGGTCTGTAAGCAATTGGGCTAAAGATTGTTTTTGCTGTTGATCTAATTTATTGTTGAGATTACTAGGCTTGGGTTCTTTGTTACTAGGCCATAAAAAAATCTTGAGAGAGAGAGAGAGAGAGAGATTTCTTAGATTCGATGGTCAAAAATTTATATGATTGTCAAAAAACCTAGACTCTATATTATAACTCATAAAAATTTGAAACCACTCTCAAAATCCTGACAATATATACATGAAATATAACTTAAAGTATAAGTCACATTTCATATGTGAGAAAGAAAAAACACATATGGAAATGTGACTCTAAAATGTTATATTTCATGTATATATTCATTTTAAGAGATATATTGTGACTCAATAATGAATGAATACATTTTTTTGCATTTGGTGTGCGCTAAACACAAAAAATATAGTTTTTTACATTTGGCACACATGAAATATGGCATGCGCCAAATAGTTTACATGGGAATACCAAGCCTTTATCTTGGATTCGTCATGGGCATCCAACTCAAAGGCTTGGAGAGCCATTTTAGGACTAAGATGCACTTTTCAGAAAACATGTGCAAAAATATCTCAAATTTTTGCCTATGCTCCCTGTCAAGTTTGCAAATGTTTCAAGGAAATTTTAAAAAACACCACAATATTAGTAACCTCTTTGTTAGCTATCTAACCATACATATTGTTTTAGATTTTTATTATGTCAAGTTGTTCATCTCTAATTTATTTTGTGTCTAGTTTTTGTCAAAAACCAACGTGTGGTATTTCAGGCATAAATTTTGACTCATTTGTTGAATATTCAAAAAATTACATTTTAGAAACTAGAATCCATTCTACACATGTAGAGAAAAAGTTTTATTTTTATATTAGTTTTCAAAAAAATATGGGTGGGGGGGGGGGGGGGGGGGGGGNGGTGGGGAATGCTCAAATTTCATGTTTTCAAGATGTGTCCACTTCAGAAATTACTCAAAATTCATACATTCATCAAATAATTAGCCAAAAAATCTAGGATAAACTACATGGTATTAGCTAAAATGGGACCACTTTGTGTGCTCCCCCTTTTTGAAAACCTTAATCAACACCATTTTCAAATTAAAATACTAGTTTAGAAACTATATTTGGAGTACTAAAACTCTTGTTCTTGTTGCATCTACAAATTTTGAGTGTAATTATCTTGATTTTCTTGTTGAAATTTAGATTTTGTTAATTTCAAGAAAAAGAAAAAAATAGTGGCATCTTAAGACCCCTTTTTGGTCCCCCATCTTTGTGCACTTACCCACCTGATTCAAAAGTTATGGCCTCTATATGTTGGCTCTCCTAAAATAGGAAATGTAAAAATTGTGTTGAACACATAAATGAATTGCAAAAGGGAGTTGTACGTCTTGGTGTGTTTTTTGACACATCATAGGGCATATTTGATCTGAGATAAGATAGGTGCCACTTTATAAATGGTTTCTTAGCTTATGGTTTTGTAATATTGTTTGGCAGATTCATGTATTGTATCTCCTATATGATAGGTGCATGAGATAGAGGGTATGTATAAGATTCTTATTACCTATCCAGTTACCTCTTGATCTCTTATTGGTGATGCTCTTGAGAAAAGCTTTCTATACTAGTATATTGTAATTTGTTATTGATTTCTGAATAATATATTTGATGTCTTTTGGAGTGTGCAATTTTTCTCCCAAAATGTTTTTCCCCGCGTAAATCATTATGTTGTGGTATGCATGTTATTTATTTTATTTCTATTTGATAAACTACAAATGATTATATGTTTGAACTCATTTTTTTATATTCAACTGAGTTGCAGAAGTGATGATAAACATTATCAGTCAATGTATTGTCATTGATGTCAACTTATTTGAGTGTTATTATGGTGGAAAATATTTTTTATGTGTTAAAGATCTAAAAAAAAAACAATGTTTATGTGGTCGGTAGAAAGAAGATTTTTGTAAATACTGAGAGACAGTGCAAACCAAGTAAAACACAGTGTATACCGAGAAATAGTGTCAACCGAGCAAGAGATTTCTGACACAACACGGTTAATACTAAGACCAAGCAATTAATTCTAATTGAGGCCGACTTGGATTTTGATCTGGCAATTGATAATTTTGAGGTAAAATATAAAGTTTTTAATTTGATCAAAGGGTTATGAAAATTCAAGGAAGATTAGATGACAAATATTGAAACATGTTTTTAGCACAATTGTCGAGGAAGGATCAAGCGGGAAAATGAATGATGGAGATTAAGTGGAAAGATCTGAAGGATGAAAATTAAATAATACATGATTCCTATATAAGAAATAAGAGATTCATTTATGAATCATGTGTTGACAGATGTTGAAGTATACATGCAAATTTGATGCATGACTGATCAAACTGGTTAAAGACAGAACCGAGCATTTCTACAGACATAACCAAGCAAACAGAGCAAAGAGTATTACTGAGCAGAACAAGTATGAGATGAACTGAAGAGAAAAAAAATTATCAGAGGTATTATGTACTTAGAATAGATCCAAATATCTGCAAATCAGTGTTGTATTTGAATCAGATCATTAATGTATCAGTTTAGCCATTGTTACAGATAAATCTCTTAAACAAGTGGGACAGTGAGTCCTTATTATAACATTCAGAGAATGTTGATTGTTTTCTTGTTGACCCCATAGTGAATGCTTGGTCAAGAGAGAAGTGTTAGTTTTAAATCCTCTAACAAGGTCACATTTAACAGTGTGGATTGTAACCTTTAACAGGGTTGGCTCTTCATTGAACTCACTTCAGAAGAGTGAAAATATTTTGGGTTACCGGTCCCAAGTGGTTTTTCCCTTAACAGGGTTTCCACGTTAAAAATCTATGTCAATGTGTATGAATGTTGTGGATTTTTATTTTACTTTACACTTTATTTTATTTACCTAGATTGGTAGTCACAGTATTAATTTACTGACACTCGGTAAATACTATTGATGAAAGTTTAAGTTTATAGAATACATTTTCACCGAGCTGAGTTTTATATGATTGAACTTGTTTTAGTATACATCTGGATAAATTTGGGACTGTAGGATAATTTGTGAGGAAACTAATTCTAACTGATTCACCCCCCTCTTAGTTATTCTAAGAATTGGTATCAGATCATACAGTGCTTATCAGGGAGCAACGGTGCTTAGAAGAAACTTTTAAAGGACTTGAGCTAAAGATCAAAAGATGTATAATAGAGATGCACCTAAGATGAATAGGGAGAACTTCCAGAAATGAAAGAGCAGAATGAGATTATGCCTATCAAGAATTGCAAGCAACATTGAAGATTTTCTAGACAATGAATTCATATTACCTACAAGATCTTTGATAGTGAATCAGTTTAAATAAAAACATGAACATAACCTTATCATGGTTAAGATTCCTTCTTCACTTACCGATTCAGAATTGAAGACATCAAGAATTGTACTTCTACCAAGCAGATGTGGGATCATATTACACTAATTTATGGAGGAGATGCAAATGCACTGAGAGACAAAGCTCAAAGTCTTTGTGGAAATTTTGATGAAATATGAATGAAGGAAGGAGAAAACATCACACAATACAGTAACCGACTTAAAGAAGTTGTGAATGCTATTCGAGGGTCTGGTGGAACCATTGATGAAGACATAATTGTGAGTAAGATTATTAGAACTCTAGTGCCTATTTATTCTGTAAGAGTCTCTGCAATTCATGAAATGAGAGCAGCACCTGGAAATAACATTATTGTTAATAGTCTTGTTGGAAGATTGATTTCTTTTGAAAAACCGTAATGTACCATCTATGGAATCCAAATTTATGTCTACTTTGAAATTTGGTAAATCTAGTAGCAAAAACATAATATGAAATAATAGTGACAATGATAGTGATGACAAGGAACTTGATGAACTTGAAGCTTTAATGGTTAGAAGATTACACAGAGGTAAAGGAAGATATAAAGGTAAACTACCTTTGATATGCTTTAACTATAAAGAGATTGGCCATTTTGCTACAAGATGCCCTAACAAAAAGAATGATGATAGAAATGATGGATCTAATGATAGAAAGGATGACCGAGACTACATAAGCAACTGACAGTATGACAGAAGAGATAACCGAGATTACAAGGACAAAGGTAAGAAAGCTTGTTACATTTCTGAAGATAAAGCTAATGACAGTAACTCTGACAGTGATGAAGATATTGAGATAGTGTTTGTAGCATTGAAAGATGATTCAGATGAGGATGAAAGGTACGTAGAAACAAAACTTATCTCTAAAGTTAGTAAACATGATATTTGGGTTATTGATAGTGGCTGTACACATCACATGATTGGTGATAAAGGAAAATTTGAATTTCTTGAACATAATGATGGAGGATCAGTAAGAATGGGAAATGATACACCCTATCAAGTGAAAGGAAAAGGTACTATTATGTTGAATAATCAAATCAAATGTGAAAATTATTATTGAGTAAAATGACTTAACTACAATATGTTGAGTGTTTCACAGTTGAACAACACAGGTCACCGAGTTGAATTTGAGAATAGAAAAGCCAAAATCTATAATGGAAAAGGAAAATTGATCGCCACTGGTGAAAAATCTAAAGGTGACCTATTCTATCTTGACACAACTGAAACTACTTGTTTATTGGCAAAGAATGAAGATTGTCATGTAAATTTTGACAACATGGTTAAAATTAGTAGAAAAAGGAAATTTAGAGGCTTACCAAGCTTATCTAAACCAGACCATGTAATGTGGAAAAATTGTCAAATGGGAAATGTTGAGCGTTGTTTTGACACAAGCCAACTTGCTAGGATCTCAAAAATTTGATTTCCTCTCTTGAAAGAATAACAAAGTTATTGCCAAGGTTCTCCGGGGTCGGGCCACAACCTGCTTGGTTACTCAATTGAAGATAAATGTGATTGTTCACAAGGAGGCATTTTCTGGTTCTTTCAAGACATCAAACTGCAAAAACACTTTAGTTCTCTTTTTGGGTATTTTCCATTTTTAACATATATGGTGTTTGTAAATAAAATGCAATTTTGTATTTTCAAGATGTAGATTTTCAGAATTTAAAAGACGAAATGGAGTAGAGAATAGAGTAAAAAGAAGTAATCAAATGACTGAAAATGAAGCCCTACAGACATAAACCGTTATGAACCCTTCCTTGAAAATTGAATGATGGGAGATATTTGGACTAAAACCTGTGAAGCACAAATCAAACCAAGTCACAATTCACTACCCGATGGATGCAAGCACTTGGCGAGAAAGAAAACCTATTCACTCATGCAACATATTCAAAATCGATCAAATCGTGAAGCCACCAAGATGTACGCACCCACGAGACAAATTTATCATTAAGCACAAAGATGATCTCTTCCATGCATTCGTCACAGCAAGGTAAAGTAAACAACAACAAAATCCAACTAAAGAAATGAGAATTCGAAGCACAATAAACAAGAGGCGCTCTAAAAATAATGAATAATGCAAGCATACATTCAATAATTTTGCATAGGTAGCAGCAATTCACACACCACGAATGAAGCACCAAATCTATGTCTTTATTGCATTAATAATCCAACCCTTTACATTGATTTGTGATTACAATATATAGAATTTGATCCACAACTTTGAATTTTGAATTCAGGGCATCAGAGAGAAAAAAAAGTAAATTAAACTAAAACTTTACTGAAAGGGAAACTACTATTAACTGACACTAGATAACTTGCATGGATCCATGAATCCATTTACAATCATTTTTCCCATGCAAGGAGGGTCAAACTCGCCAAGAAGAAAGAGAAAAGAAGGAGGGTTTCTTCTGAAAACTTGGAGTCTTCTTCTTGTTTTTGGGAGTCTTTCTTGGAATCTTCATCTGGAAGCTCTTCTAGAGGTGGAGACTGATAGGGGACCCTTAGTCCCTTCAAAACAAACTCAAGCTGGCCCTCTTGTTCCTATCTCTATTCCCCTTCACCCCCTTCTCCTCGGTGTTCTTCTTCCTCTTCTCTTTCCTATTATGCCTTGTCTCCTTCTTGCATCGCCTCATCTTGTTTTTCCTTGCTTTTTTCTTCCTGTCCTGGGGAACTAACCAAGGCTTTGGTATTGAGACCATTCATAACCTTCAATGTAGTTTCAATGGGTGATGCAATCCCTCTGGTTATTGATCCTCTAGGGGTCGGGATGTGGTAAGTCAAATGGCTTGATGATGGTGAAGTAGGTGTTGGGAGATTTGGGATTGGAAGTGGAAGAGTAGCTAGTGGAGTCTGGAGAAATGGGGATGGAGTAGGAATAGGAGGTGGGAGAGTAGTTGGTGGAATAGGAATGTGAAGGGGAATTATAATAGTAATGGTATTTATTGTAGGGTCATTGGTAGTCACCCCTTGGGTGATTGGAGACTCTTGATTCCTGGACCCTTGATCTGATTTAGAACTATCTCCCACCTTGGGTGTATTTGGCTTTGGATTAGTAATTTGAGTGGGAGGTGGAGTTAAAATTACCTATGGTTGGAAAAGAAAAGGACCACCTACTTCATATCTAGTTGCATAACCTAGTGTATCCTGGCCTTGGTCTGAGAAACCTTCTAGACCTTCAAAGTCTGACATATGGAACTCATATGATCCTAGAGCATCTAAGGGGTTATCTTTCTCTTTAGGATCTTCCTATTGTTTCCGACTAATATCCTTTTCTCTCCTTTTCTAAGACCTTTTCCTTTTGACTAGAGGAACCTCTTCCTCTTCCTCTTCTTGTGGGTCTTCCTATATGGTTTCCAATTGTGGAGATGCAGAAGCTTTCTTCCTCTTATATGTCTTCTTCCCCTTTCCAGTGGCAGGAGGGGATTGTCTAGAAGTAGAGGGTCCTTCATCCAGTGCAACCTGTGCTTTCCCTATGGGAGGATCTATTTTTTTGATAATTCTTGTCCTAGGAGCCTTGGGCCTTGGGTTTGATCTGTACTCTACTGCACGTTCATGGCCATACACCATGCTTGGCTTCCATGGCGGTGCCTTCTTGTATTGTGGCACTGCATTTATCTCTCCACACTATTTATCTTCCTTCTTAGGTGAATCCATCAATGTTTTCATAGGTATTAGGCTCATTTTGTAGGGCCTCTTGATCCATTCTTTCATGTTTCTCATCACGTGCCTTGCCCAAAAATTTATGTCATTATTTTTATCTTTGTCAACCTCTGTGTTCATGATGGGTTGGTCATATATCTTGTCATTTGTATAGATGGCCTCTAGGACCTCTTTGAAATCATACTCCCAAACATTTTGGGGAATAGGGGTCTTTATGACTTATTTTGTCAAGGTAAGAGTCATTCTGCAATAATCCCAGATTCTGACCTCATGATCATCTACGCAGTTCATCTAGTGATCCTCCAGGTGTGGTTCGTGAATGTATAACTTGCCGATAATGTGACTGTATGTGCCTATAGGGTCAAATTGAGCCTGCACTATGTCATAGAGCTATAGGGGACACTCATCCCATTCGAAGGCCAAAGATTTATAGACCTTCATGTCCTATAGAGTATATGGTCCCAGTGAGATGGAAAAGTCCCAACAGTGCTTCTTCTTGTGTTTTATGTGTTCATATGCATCTGCGAGGTGTCGGGCCATTTCCAAAATGATTATTCAGTCGGATGGACATCTAGGCAACTTCTTTGGATTCATAGTTGATCCCACTATTTGAATGTATGTGAAGGTTCTGAATTATATGTAATAGGCACCTATGGCCCTCACCTATGCAACTACTTCCTTTGACATCATTTTTTGCAAAATCACCCTCAATAGATCAAATGATTGCAAAAATGAAGGAATCATTGACTATCCGGTAGTCTAGGCTATCTTCTGACATTTTTGCCCTTTTTGTAGTTGGGGGTACACGATGTGAGGCCATGCATTAGGATCATTTAGGCTTCCTCTCTTGATGATTCCTAGGTAATTTGCCCTTGCTACCGGTAGGTACACTACATAAGTACTCATATAAAACTTAGGGTTGTATTTCATGGCCACGAGCTGTTCATCTAACTTGTCACCGATAATGGTCCCCCAGTCGAACCTAGACCTGTGGCCCCTGATTCTTTCTATCAGGAGAATCATCCAATTCTCCAGTTGGAATGATTATGGTAACCCATATACTTGGCTTATCATTGTTATGGCTGCCTTGATGTCATCTTTCATGTATCCTCTCCTTAAGTCTATTTTTTCCAGCTTATTTTTGGGAAGAGGTTGCTCGAGGTAATGGTTGTTGACTATTTCATAAGCTTCCTCCACTCTGTTTCTAAACCATAAGTTCCCTTTTTCTATGAGAAAAGTCATAGAACTTGTCTACGCCCTTGTGGAGATGAAAGACATCCTCTATCAAATCTTGCATGATATCTAATACTATTTGGCCCTCTGTATTCTGGACCACCCTTTTCTCAGAGTCATAATGGTTCACCAGGGTCATGATTAGTTTGTGTGAGGACACAACCACTGGGTGGGCTGTTGCGCTGACCAATCTTGCTAATACCAGGGAGGTACAATCCTTTGATCTCTTGGCTAGTTTGCCACACCTTGTCACGAAGTCATCCCAATCCATGTTCTCGATATCATTATCAGTGATTTCATTGTGCTTGTTGCTAATTTTGGAAGATGGAGTGTTCACCTTGTATTGGTATTTCATGGGTGAAGTAGTCTTTTTATCAGGCATTCTTGTAGTAAAACATGCAAGTATCAGTATCTTATTTGAAGGGAAAACTGAAACAAAGCTAACTAAACTAAGAAAACAAAACAAAAACTCTGTAAGTAGCTTGGAATGTAGGTTTTTCGCACGCTCAGCCTTTTCGGGGTGTTAGACATCAAAAACTGGTTTGAAGGCCAAAAAGTCTGAAAGTACAAAAAGCCACCATTTAGAGAGTGAGTTTCTTTGAACCTTTCAACATCCAAAAGTCTAAAGGCTTTATGGACACTGAAAAGCCAAAATCATGAAGATTGAAAACCAGGTTTTGGGGATTTGGATTTGTCAGAGTGTTTGACCTTTTGGAGGTCTGAAATGCTGAAAGGGATGAATCTTTGAAATCACGACGAGAGTTTAATAGGACTTTCGGTGATTCAGTCCTGTCATAATTTTGGACTTTTCAGAGGTCCAAAATTCCGAAAGGTCTGAATCTTCAAAATGAGACAGACTACAACTAGACCCATTTTTTAGCCTTTCGGAGGCTAAAAACCTGCGACAAAGGTTGCAACCGAATGAAACCCTAACATAGAAACTAGAAAGGGTAAAACCTGACTCAATATGGATGGACCTCCTGCTAAACACCAAAGGCACCAAAGGCCCTTAGAGACCAGGGGAGAAGCAAATCTGCATGCCCTAGGCCGAACAAACACTAGGACAAAATCCCTAAAACCTAAAGATAGTGGAGGGAAAAGAAAAAAATGAGGTATCGAAAAAGAAGACCTACCTTGGAGGGGCTAGGAGCAGAGGAGGGTGACACAACAAAAGAAGGAGGTGCGCGCACGATCAGTCTTAAGGTCAAGGGTGAAAACATTGAAGCTGTGATTTCCAAGGAAAAAAGTGACTTCGAATTAGGTTGCTTTGAAATTTATAACCCACGGGCCCTACGTCAGCATTTTTGGTGTTTTCAGGGTCTGAAACACTAAAAGTCTAGAGATAGACACCTTTGGCCTTTTAGTTTTTTTGAAGGCCAAAAACATCGAAAGGGCTGACTTTCAGCCTTTCAACCATTTTGGTATTTCAGGGTACTATGGTCCTCCAAAGTGCCAAAAGGGCTGAAAGGCCAAAGAAAGAGATTTTTTTTGTTTTATCATGCTGACACATGTTCTCCTAAGACTAACCAAGCGAGGACTCAAGGGGGTAGACAAGACCAAAAAGAAAAAAAGAAAAAAATAAGGGGGGTCCCCATGGTTAGAGGACCAAAAAATGGGGTGTGTGTTGTGGCCCCACAACCAATAGCCCCAACAAAAGGAGGAATGACCAAGGCATTTCTTTATCATCTTTACTCTTCCAGGATGTAACTTTGCAATAGAACAAGGTCAAGAGGTGTGGGTGTCGACCAATCTTTCAATGAATCCCAATCTGAGGTTTTCCACTGGCTTCTAAGTGTGTGTTAATGTGTATTCATTCCTTGACCTTTGATTATGGTAGCCAGAATGTTTGTCAATTGCTCCCGACCTTCGCCAAGTAGACTGGTTTTTCCTAGAAAGAGCTTTGCTGCCAGTCAGGTGTTCATAGCCCCGGAAAAGTTTTCCCCAAATACCAATTATAACCTTACTCTACTGCCAGTTGGGAATTCATAGCCCCGGTAGAGGTTTCCATAGTCGCTCAAGTCCATTCCACCTGCTAGGCTGTAGCTTTCTTCCTATTGAGAGTTTTTTCCTTTTTGACAATCATTTCATTTCTTCTGTGTGCTCTTGAAAGGTGTCAGGCCCTGGATGTTTGTGTACTCCAAGTGTTCAATTCCATAGAAATGAACTTCTCTTTTCATATTTAATTTGATCTAGGAAACGATTAGGTTGTGCCACCCGGATTTCACACTTGTGGTCTCTTTGGGACACTTTTCTTTTTGTGTCCTTTTCTTCCTCTCTTTTTAGCTATTTCTTCTCTCTCTCTTTTTTTACTGCCTTCGCATCTGTTTAGACCTGGGTTCTAGGATCAGTGGGTACCCAAATCTACACACTTGTGTTGGTCACAACTGTCAAACACTCAAGAGACCATTTCTCTCGAGTGTTTCCTTTTAGTGTGTTTCATGATTAGGATGACCGAACTTTGAACTTCTTCTTGTCGATCATTGATAGCTTCCATCACTTTGCTTTTTGGTCAATGTTCTTTGCATTGTACGTTTCCTTGGAGGAATTGACTAGAAAAACCCTTGCTCTAATTTACAGACTACCTTAGAATAGATCCAAGAACACATTGACTGAAAACAACAAATGATCCCTGACAAAAGAAAGGAAGAAAGGACCGACGGTGGGGGTGACGAAACGAAAGAAAAGGAAAGAAAGGAAAAAACTGACAAAAAGAGGGGGACTATGGTATAAGGGATGGAAAGTATTCCTGCTTAGGATCCAAAGTAATGTTTAAGGAATTTTCCAATTACTAGCAATGGGGTCAACTCTCTATTCAATGTGTTGATCCTAAAAGTATTTTCCCCTAGGATCTCTGATATCTCATAAGGGTCTGTCCACAATCTTTAGAACTTGGTGTGGCTACCCAAATTTTCTTTCACCTTATCCCACATGAGGACAAGGTCAGAGATCTTGAAGGATTTAATGGTGGCTCTCTTTTCAAACCACCTCTTGACTACAACTTGATTTTTTGATACATGCTCTAGATTTGATGCTCGCTTCTCCTCTAGGTTAAGGAGATTCATGAGATGGACTTGTACTCAATCTTCTTCTCCCACATATTGGTCCATGAATCTGAGTACTGGGATATTTAAGTTCATATAGAAGATCGGTTGTAAGCCATAGACTAGCTAGTATGGATATGTCCCCAGGGCATTTTTGATCCTTACATGATCAATCCACAAAGCGTATTTCAATTGTGTGTGCCAATCCCTGGGGTTGTCATCTAGGACATGTTTGATCACTGTTGTTAAGTTCTTGTTGGTAGACTCTACTACACAATTTCCTTGCAGATATTAATTTGAATATAACTTGAGGATTACCTGGTTCTCGAAGGCCCATTGCGTGAGTGAGGCCAAAGAAAAAGAGGGAGCATTGTCACATACAAGATAAAATGGCATCCAAAACCTGGTTTGTATGCCCTCCTCCAAGAATTTGGTTACGACCTCTTCAGTACAATTCTTCAGTGCTTGAGCTTTCATCTAGTGTGTGCAGTAGTCAGTAGCTATATAGATGAACTTGTGTCCTATAGACGAAGGGGGGTTAATCATTCCAGCAAAATCTAAGCCCCATTGGGCAAACATGCGTACCTCATATACTGGTTGTAGGGTCATTGTGGGGTTTCTCTCTTGAGTTGCGGTAGTTTGTCAAGTGTGGAAAGACCTCACATGTTCTCTAGTGTCTCTGAATATCATAGGCCAAAAATAACCTGCCCTTAAGATTTGGTGAGTAGTTGCATCAGCTGACCCATGTCCCATTCCATATTTTTCATGGAAATCTTCTACGATTTGCTTGGCCATGAGTTTATCCAAGCACCTTAGGTATAGGCCTTCATAATTGTATTTATACAGTTGTCCATTCTTCAACATGTAGGAGCTTCTTTTGATTCTCAAGGCTCTTCTCTGAGAACCACTCATTTCCTCTGGGAAATGGTTTTGCAACAGATAATAAACTATGTCTTTGTACCATACATCACTGATCACACCTTGATCAATGTATGTTTGACAGACCAGACCTTCTTCAACCTCAGAGATCAACTTTGTCAGGCCTTGGCCCCTCACTAGTTTCATTGACTGGATTTCAAAGTCAAACTCTTGGAGGATGGCCATCCATATTCCTCTCCGCTCTCCCAGCTTGTTTTGCATCAAAAGGGACTTTACGGCTACGTCTGGAACTACCCCAATGACTTTACTTCTCAAGATGTAATGTCTAAATTTTTTTACCACTTTGATGAGGGAGAATGATTGTTTAACCAGCTTTGGGTATGTGAGCTCCGTGTCTTTGAAAGGGAAACTCGTGAAAGCTATGGGTCTCTCGTCTTCACTATTCTTCTTCTACGTGAGGATGCCTGCATATGAGTGCTTAGATGCAAAAGAGTAAACCTTAAAAGGGTTAGTGTAGTCTGGGATGACTAGGAATAGTGCTATGGTGATGGCATGTTTAATCTCTTCAAAAGAATTTCTTGGCTAGAAGATCCCATTCAATCTTTGTGTCTTTCTTGAGCATGTCGTTCAATAGTTTTACTATCTCTGTGAAACCGCTAATGAACTTCCTTACAAAGTTGATCTTCCCGAAGAAAGATTTCAGTTCTTTGTGGCTATGTGGTGATGTCAACTTTAGAATGGCCTCTACCCTTTCAGGATCGATGGCTATCCCCTTTTTGAAGATGATATGTCCCAAGATTTTAGCTTTGGCTACCCCAAACACACATTTCTTGGGATTAATGGAAATCCCAAATTCCCTGCATCTTTGAAGACATTTTCTGAGGTCATTTCGGTGGTTATATATTTGTTTAAAGAAAATTGTGAGATCATCCATATAGATGATAATGCACCTCCAAACTAATCCCTTGAAAGCTATGTCCATTGCCCTCTGAAAAGTGGCCCCGGTATTAATCAGTCTGAAAGGCATCCGACGGTAGATGAAGGTTCCCCATTTGGTTGTGAATACAATTTTCAGCATGTCCTCCTCCTACACCATCACTTGGTTGTAGCCAAAGTAACCATCTAGAAATGACTTCATTTGAGACCCATTGACCTTTTTTAGTACTTTGTCAAGAGATGGGAGCAGGTAATTTTCCTTCTAAGAAGATTTTTTGAGGTTTCAAAAATCCACGCACAATCTAATCTCTCAATTTTTCTTTCTTATAGGTACCAGGTTTGTAACCCATGTGGAATGCCAGATTGGAAAGAAGATTCTAGCATCGAGAAACTTCTAAAATTCCTTTTGAATTAAGGGTTCCATAGTAGGGTTCATAGACCTCTGTCGTTGCCGAAAAGGCTTGGAGTCCAGTTTTAGAGGGATGTTGTGCACTATGACTGAGGTGTCATATGTCTTCAACTCTTCATATCTCCATGCTATGACATCTCGATATTCAGTGAGGAGATGGACCATTTTATCCTTTTCTTCTTTGGTTCCTACCTTTCCGATGTGGACCTCCCTAGGTTCCTCTTCCATGCCAAGGTTGTATGTATCACATTCCTTACCATCAGATGTTACATTTGGGAATCTCCTTACTGCAGTCTTGTCGCTATCAAAAATCCTCTCTAGTTCTACCATCCCTTTGGGTATGGTGTTGGTCCTTAGATTTATGAGCCTTGATCGTCAGGAGCCTCAAGATCAACTTCTTCTTCTCCTTCCTTTTCTTCATCTATGATCTATTTTTCTAACACATCGACACACATGATAAACTCCAATATGTGTTGATCATCTTGGAAGACTTGAAAATTAGTGACGTTGTTTGGGATGGCTGGGGTCACAACCAATTCAACTGAGAATTTCTTTAGCATGGATTTTTCCATTGGATGTAATTAACTCGCCGATACAGCTAGGGCATCAGTGACAACATTTCTTCTTCTTGGGATGGTTTTGATGTCAAAAGTGTCAAAGTCATTGATCAGGTCCCATGCTCTATTTTGGTAGGCAGAAAGCCTCTTATCATTGCAAGTATACTGACTACATATCTACTTGATGACAAATTGTGAGTCCCCTTATACTTTCAGGATCTTTATTCCCTTTTCATGGGCTAGGAGAAGTTTGCAGACCAGTGCTTCATATTCTGCAACATTGTTAGTGCACAAAAATTGTAACCTATAAGCGGCATAGAAAGACTTACCTCTTGGGTTTATCAATTCATTCCCTGCGCCTGCTCCTTGTTTATATTTGGAACTATTAATTGGTGTTTTGACCCCCAATTTTTGAACTTGGAAACTTGGTCCTCTTGATAACTTTTTCATATGTTGCTCTTCAGGCTCCCCTAATCCATATTGAAAAATGCTTTGTGGAGTCTTGTTTTATGAAGGCAATGTTCAGATTGACTATCATAACAACAAACCAAAGGACACATGTGCCATAGTTTGAGATCGAGAAAATAGGTTCAGATGGTACAAGTGGTTCTAAACCACTTTTTACCTGTTGTAAAATTTCAGTGGTTAATAGATGAAGTTTCAGATTGTGAGTCCCAGTATAGAATCAGTCCAAATTGGTTGATTTTGGAGGTGGCTGCTCATTAAGGAATTTAGTTTCAGTGATCTAAGTTTCAAAGTTCAAAGTGACAACAAAGTTCAAAAGGCTCAAAGTTCGGTTCAAAGCATGAAAGTTCAAAGACTCGTCAGTTTGAGAGTTCGGCTTCAAGGTTCCACTGTAAGGTATAGTGTGACACTTCATTTCCGCAAGTGTAAACTCAGACCCAAAGCTCTTTGGTTCAGATTCATAAACTCAAGGTCAAAGTTCAGGTTTAGATTCAAAGCCACATCCACTGTTTCAAAAGTGTAGTTCTAGAATTCGATGGTGCAGATCCAAAGGTACAAATTCTCATGGGCTCATTTTTCATGTCTCACCTCACTCTTACAATGATGAAATTTGGACATGGATTATGGATATAAAAAATGATATTAAAGATTGTGTTCATGGTTTTATTCCAAAATATGCTCTTGATAAGGTTGGTGGAGCTCATTTAAATGTGTGGAAATTTGGATCTAAGAGGTCATGCTATTCATAGATGAGAATTGTGTCATTATGGACACTTAGGCTACACAAGGGCCTATTGACACTAGCAACAGGTCAAGGTTCACTTTAAGTAAGTTTTGGTGCCCTAAAGATATAGTTTCCAATTGTAGCCACCCCCAATCCACAAGATCAGGTATAAATATGGAGTCATAGACTGGACATAATGGCTTGAACTAAACAAAAGAATCAATGATTAATAATACATTCAAAGAGAAATGGGTCATGGTGAGTGATTTCCCTCCAAAGGTCGAGCACTTGAGCACAGAATCATGATTGATCATCTATGTTTTTGACAACAGATAATCAGAGTAGGATAGTTATGTAACTTGAAGGATCATCAGTATGGATAGTGAATGTGCCTAGCTCAGGTTTGAAGATGAATTTACATTGGGTACAATGAAGACTCGATGGAATTAACCAAAGCATATTTCCCTATTTGGGGAGGTCACTCTATTCCACGATGTTAAGCTTCAATCCTTACAAGTGATCTCCAAAACCATAAATTTTAATGTTTGTGAAACTAGTCAACATGATAATCGTGCCCAATCAAGATGTTTAAACAAAATCATAGAGTCTTACAACCTATTCTTGCAATAGTTTAAATAACACCATTACCCGATCTTGACTTCCATCCCACTCACAGTTCAGTGTGTTGCATACCATTCGAGAATAATGGTGGGATCAATATGGGAGAGGTCAAAAAAAATAGATGCTATGAGGTCCCATTGAATGGTCAAGCTCGGCTAACCACTCCAATTTCTTGAGTGTTGTCAACTATATCATTGACACATTGCCATCTAGTGTGTTACAGTGAACACCAAGTGTTCCATTATATTGCAGTTTGGCGCAGTAAAGTCCATGGACATGTACAAATATTCACATAGAGATGTCAAGATAGAATAGTGTTAGAAGGTGAAACTATTCGCATGAAAGACACAATGCCCATCAGGCTTTGATGCATACGGATCCACATATTTAGAAGGATCACCTCCCGATATGATCCAATCCAAGAGTTTAAAGCCACCGTAATGGAAATTTACAATCGGACAGTGACATAGTATATGGAGGAATGAGATTTCAGAAAATCAAATCATCAGAGGAGAGTGCACGTAAATTGACTAACAAAAATCTTGGGAAATAGTAATGGAGTTTTTGGAAGGAACCATGCACAAGGTTATATTGTTGATGCCTCACAAAGTAGTGAAGTCAAGCTTCACATATTTTTGAAATAAATGCATGATCATTGGGTGTGAATTCATGTCATGGACCTTCTTGGTATCGTTACAGGATAAAGTCCTCATTTCCATATCATATGCCACCTGTTTAGAAATGCACAGACTTAGAGTCAATAGGTGTCCTCAATATTATGTTTGTAATGATAATGTTAATCAAATATGAGGTCCCGTAAAATAATAAAGAGTAATTGTTTTAAAAGATAAAAAGAAAAAGTTATGATAACTGATCAAGGTCATCCGAAAGGAAAGAAGATAAAGATGGAACAGGACATCAAGAGGGGTTCATTATTTCCACATTTAGAGGGAATTTTGTGTGTTGCGGGGGGGAGGGGGGGGAACTGATTTCCAGAACTTCATTGTAAAGGAAAGGGACAGGAGTTAAATATTTTTGTTTTCCAGGAGTCTATGTTTAGGCAATTTGGTTCTTTGTAGCTTTAGTTGAGTATTGAAGGGACAAAGAAGATTGTTAATTGAAGCTTTGTGTTCATGCATCTTTCTTTAGATTGAGTAGAACTTTGAGTCTTTTTTATTGTCCTCAATAAGATTCTATTTATAGTCACAGTTATTATGTAAAGCTTTGAATTTCCATATAACTGTACTCCTGCAAGTGGATTATTTAATTCAATTATCAATTTCTTGCAATGGAGGAATTAGAAGGATCAATTTTGTGCGGTCTTTTTCTTTTATTTCTGTTTCCTTTCTTTCTCTCTATCTATTTTATCAGTTTAATATCAGCATCTACGTCATAGCTATGCGTAGATGTTAAATCACCTTTCTTGCTTTTGGGTTAAAAGCATTACAATTCATAGTTTAAATGAATTCATTGCAAATTTTGTATAGGGAGCTATACCCAAAATAATTCAGAGCCCACTTACGTTGTCAAATCACGAAGTGACCCAATTTTTAGTGCAGATCAAGTCTTCTTGTTTTGGCATTGAGGGTTAATTTGTAATCATTTTATTTGAAGACAAATTTGTTCACCAACAAGAACCATCGAAGTGCAACTTCCATAGAAGGGGTTGCTTAGTAGGGTTAGACTTGGATGATTTTCTCCTTGGAGAGCCCTTAGTTTTAAGTTTCAGTCCCTTATCTCCATCACTGTCAGAAGAGGTCAATTCTCTAGCACTTTGGGTTTGGGGTTTTCATCACTTTCACCACCTCCGTCTTCCAGCATTACTTTGTAAGGGGGAAATGCTCTATCATCTAAGGTACTCCAATCACTAAGTGTGTTCACAACAGGACTTCTATCATCAGAATCTGACCCACTATCATGGTTCTGATGCGAAGTCTTTGTGGGAACTGGGGTGCTTATTTCTAGCAGGGTGTTACTATTGTCCTCGATCTCAAGGATGTCCTCTTTTACTATCAGGGTTTTTGATGGCTTACTTGATAAGGCAATCTGGGTCAATACCCATGATAGTGCCTCCTGGGAGCTAGGGAATGTGAACTCAGAATGGCTAGCTTGGTGTAATCTCCAGTATCCTAGTAGTAGAAAAATATTAGGATTTGTGTATTGTCCTAGATGTCGTAAGCTATTTTTTGTGCTATTGATGAAACTTTGGAAGATGTCGTTGCCACTATTCAACTCAAGCAGACCTTGGATGGGACTATGGTCCTCACCTTATTGGATTCAGAACATGAGGATGTCATCCATCCGGTAAGTACCCAAATCTGTCTAGGTGAACAGGACTTTGTTTGGGGCATTGTACTCAGTGATCATTCTTTTTAATTTAGGTTCCACATCTATCTTGATCTGGTTGTTCAAACCTCTCCATGGTAGCCATAGCTGGGTGAAATCCATGGAGAGCCATCCTCTCAGACACTTGGTCCATTCTTGACTCAGTAGCATCCCATAAGTTTCAAGTATGTCCACTATATGCACGTCAATGCGTTCTTGTATTCTGGGATCTGCAACCAATTAAATGTGTACATCTTTGAGCACACCAATCACCTTGACCTCGGTCTTTTCCAATTGCATGACCACTTGGTTCATTACTTGGGGCACCATCCCAAACTATTGGAAAATTGACAGTGGCATGACATTGCATGAAGCTCCTGAATCAATTAGGCAATTGTGTAGGTTCTTTCCAAACATCTATAGACTGAGTGAGAATGGTGGGACCTTCATCTTATCCCTAAGCACTGCGGAGAAATCCTCAGATGTGTTGATACTAGATGTAGGTGTCCTCGCATTATTGGCTAATGAGCCAGGTTTTGAGTGGTCCAGAGACCTTACAAGGGCCTCCTTCTGGGATGGGCAGCCTTGTAGTAACTCGAACATAGATATGTTTGCTTTTAGTTTTCTTTAGTTCATCAACCACACTGTATTTGTCACTTGACTAGGTCGTACCTCTGTAGCCGACATACATACTTTTTGTAGGTGGTGTGGGACCATTCAGGCCTTTAGGAGGCATGGGATTGTTACTAGCTCAAGGATCTGGTGGAGTTGGTTATTTTTTTGGGGGAATACCATCGATGAGAGGTTCCTTTCTTCTTTGAAGGTTATATGAGTTTTGTTGATCATTCTGGAAGGCATGTACTTCTAAATATTTGGGCTCATTTTCCCTCTAGAAGGGAAACACAAACTCATCTTCTCCTGAAAAGGTACCCACACCTTCTTCCTTTCTAGACTCATAGGAATCGAACACCATAGTATTGAATTGTACCAGAGGCTCCTCTAGGTTCTGGATGTAATGATCACTGGATTTGTTCCCATACCCATCATTTCCTTGGTGCAAATTTGGAGCCCCAAAAAAATTAGCCTCTGAAGCCTCATAAGCATTGGCATTATCTGCTAGGATGCTTCCGTTATTGGGTCTAGTGTTCTATGGCTTGTTTGGCCTTTTTTGTCCAAATGTTTTCTCCTATGTATTGATGCTATTGTATGTATTAAGTTTTGATTTGGATTTTTAGGGTATGCATTTGGACCAGTAGGTGCTTGTTGATATCCACCTTGATTTTGGGATGGATTCAACTTCATCTGGGTGAGCTTGTTGGTGAGTTGTGATAAGGTTTTCTTCACGGCATCCAGCTCAGAGGCCATGAGAGTATTAGGTTGCGCTTGGGGTATAACTCTCTACTCCATAAACATTGTTTTGTGAGCCTCATAACTCAGATAAGTAATAGATGGGGTATGGCTGCAAATGGTTGCGTTGAGATGGGATTCAACATGGGTGTGTGAGTGGTCAGAGCTTGATTGCTGGCTGCAAATGGATGTGGGATAGCAAGGTTATTCATGGTAGGTACCGCTGCATAACTCCCTTCTTGGGGTTCCATCTATTGGGTGAATGTGATGGCTTCATTGTGCACCTTTTCCATCATTTCTCTATCCATCGAGGGAAGCCTCCTTAGAAATATTGAGGTGAAAAGCCTTCAAGTAAACTTGTATGACAGTCTCCTCTAGTATGGTGTAAGGAGCTTCCAACTTTTGATGCATCTTGTGAAAATGATGATTGAACATAGTGATGGGTTCCTTAGGATCTTTCCTCGTGGTGATGAACTGGTGATGTGTTGTGGCAGGATCCACATACGATTTGAATTGATTGAGGAATTTGGTTTCAAACTCGTTCCATGCAGAGATAGACCCTCATGGTAAATTCAGGTACAACATCTTGGTGGGAGATCTCTTTACGGTTACAAATTTCCTTGAAGGCACGGATGTGTTCTTCTACTATCCTTGATTCACCATATATGAATTGAGTGAAAAACTTCTCTATATTTTTGGGTAACTCATGGAGCTGCCCGACAAAATTTAAGAGTGAGCTGGTTGTGTTGGAAAAAAAGCCCATGGGATGAGGTTGCTGCAAATTCTGATTTAGTACGCTCTAATTTTGCACTATGGATGCTATGACAGTCGGGGAAGAAATATGTGATTATTGTCTAAGAGAATTCTGAGACTCGGTGAGGTGCTAAGAGTATTTTTCTTTGTTCTTCCCTTTTTCACTATGAGCATTACGATGATGGGTGAGTTCAAGGAACTTGCCTCTCTTCAGAGATGATCTAAGCACTCGCTCGAATCTCTCTGGAGAGAAAGATCCAATGTTATCCAGCTTTTGAGTCTTGAGACCCTCCTTCTAGCACCTCTTTTGTTGAGCATTGTTTTGACACAAGCCAACTTGCTAGGATCTCAAAAATTCAATTTCCTCTCTTGAAAGAATAACATGGTTATTCCCAAGGTTCTCTAGAGTCGGGCCACAACCTGCTTGGTTTCTCAGTTGAAGATAAATGTGATTGTGCATGAGGAGGCCTTTGTTGGTTCATTCAAGACATCAAACTACAAAAACACTTTAGTTCTCTTTTTGGGTATTTTCTATTTTTAACATATATGGTGTTTGTAAATAAAATGCAATTTTGAATTTTCTAGATGTAGATTTTTCAGAATTTAAAAGATGAAAGGGAATAGAGAATAGAGTAACAAGAAGTAATCAAATGACTGAAAATGAATCCCTATGGACATAAACCATTATGAACCCTTCCTTGTGAATTGAATGATGGGAGAGATTTGGAGTAAAACCCGCAAAGCACAAATCAGACCAAGTCACAATTCACTACCCCACATATGCAAGCATTTGGAGAGAAAGAAAACATATTCACTTGTGCAAGATGTTCAAAATTGATCAAATCGCGAAGCCACCAAGATGTGCGCACCCACGAGAAAGATTTATCATTAAGCACAAAGATGATCTCTTCCAGGCATTCGTCATAGCAAGGTAAAGTAAACAACAAAAAACTCTAACTAAAGAAATGTGAATTCGAAGCACAATAAACAAGAGGCTCTCTGAAAATAATGAGTAATGCAAGCATACATTCAATATTTTCAGATAGGTAGCAGAAATTCACATGCCAAAAATGAAGCACCAAATGTATGTCTTTATTGCATTAAGAATCCAACCCTTTATATTGATTTGTGATTACAATATATAGAATTTGATCCACAACTCTGAATTCCAAATTTAGGGCATCAGAGAGAAAAAATAAATTAAACTAAAACTTTAGTGAAAGGGAAACTACTCTTAGCTGACACTAGATAACTTGCATGGATCCATGAATCCATTTACAATAAGTTTGCCCATGCAAGGAGGATCAAACGCGCCAAGAAGAAAGAGAAAAGGAGTGTTTCCTCTAAAAACTTGGATTCTTCTTCTTGTTTCTAGGATTCTTTCTTAGAATATTCATCTGGAAGCTCTTCTGGTGGTGGAGACTGATAGGGGACCCTTAGTCCTTCAAAACAAACTCAAGCTAACCATCAATTAGATCTGGAGTTCAACTGGTGTTCAAAAATGTGATCTCATTGGAAACACCCAGTGTTTTTGGACCCCAACCTCTACTTTGAAACTTTTTAGTCTCAAAAACTTTTGTGTTGAGCATCAGAACTTTGGTCCAAAGTTCGGACTTGTCAAAGGCCGAAAAGGCCAAAATATCTAGAAGGCCGAAAACTCAGAGGGCCAAAAAGGCCAAAATATCTAAAAGGCCAAAAAGGACAAAAAATCAAAGGGCTGAAAAGGCTAAAGAATCTGAGAGGCCAAAAGGCTGAAGAATCATTTTTCTTGCATGGGCCGACAGGCCAAAAGGCCGAAAGGCCAAAAAATCCAAAACCTGCCTTAAGGAAATCTCTTAAGTGTTGGAGACTGCTTCTTCAAAACTGCTTTGTGATCTAAGGGGTCAATTTGGGAATACCTCTAGGTGTGCTACCCGAAGCCTTTGTATAATCTCCTAAACTTCCTCATAGTTTATCTCCTTCCTTTTTTCCTTGCTAACCTTCCGTTCTTGCTTTTCTTTGAAGGCAGATAGCTCAGAAGCGAAGAATTGGATCTCCTCTACGTGATTTGTCATCTTCATCATTTCTTCCTTTGAATGAAATAATTGTTGTAGGTATTCCTTGGTCCCTACACCTGCCATGATGTCCCAAAATTATTGGACCACTTCTTTAGATGGTTGTAAGACATGCTTATCTTCATCCTGGTACAAATCAAGGCCGATCCCTGTGAAGAAGATATCTATTTCTTCTACCCATTCTAAGACCTCTTTCTCTTTATCCAATATGGAAGCTTGAAATTTCTCATAAATGATAATTATCTTTATTATTCACTTGAACCATGTCTCAAAATTATCTAGCTCCTCACCTTCATATATTTTCACTAGGATCTGGAAGTGTTGTTTTTTGATGATCTGTAAATCCTGGAGGGCGGCTCTTGATGACATGTAACTGATTGAATGTTTGATAATGTTAAGTTGAATATGATGCAAGACATTAAATCAGTAAATGGTTTATATTGTCATTGATGTCAACTTGATATCATCTATACGGTCATGTACATAATTCCAAAGACTTCATAGAATCAATGGAACAAAGATTATGCTTTCAGAAATGCATAAAAGTCAAGTATTCACTAAGTGACAAACAACATCGATGGAGTGCACACCATTGGTAAAGGAAAAGAAAAAGTCACAGTGATACCCAACGAGTAGAAGACAGAGTTTCCCAACGAGCTGAAAATAGAGTTGTCTGACAAGCGAAATCCAATGATGCCCGATAGACAGAGATCCCGAAGCTGACTAGAGTTACACCGATGAAACTGGCAGTTGTCACTGACGACTAACTGCTAAGTTGACCGGTAGAATAGAGAGTTTAGAAAATGACAAAATATCTAGCTGGCAGAGCTTAAGGATAGACTTAACTGGTTTTTTTATTTGTTTTATTCACCTAGAGTTAAGTAATTGATTTAAAGAATATTTATACAGTTGGCAAGAAGATAACTACGAGATAAATCAGGAGTTAAAGCCGTAAAAATAGATTGGCTGGATTGTTTTTCACACCAAGAATCAAGAATCAAGAATTAAGGAATATCATGTCTATATAAGAGACAAGCATAATTTATTTCCATAAGAAATCACATACACGGAAGGGGAGTGAATAGAAAGAGGATGCTGAAGAGAAACTGATGAAGGACAACTTCATATAGTCCTGATCAATCAAGCTGAAGGAGAGCTAAAGAATTCTGCAGACACCAACAAACAGTGAAGCACAACCTCACAAAGAAGAAAGTGTGGAGCACAAGGAATTGAATTGATACATTGATTAGAGAGGTATTGTACTTAAATAGATATTAAAATCTGCAATTCAAGTTGCATTAGAAATAGGTCATAATGTTTCAGTTTAACCATTGAAGCATCAAGTCTCTTAATAGAGCAAGACTTAACCGTCTTCTATAATTGAGGTATATTCTAATAGATTGCCTAAAAGGTTGATTCATGAAAGTAGTATTGAAATTGCATAAAGCCTATTGAAAGCCTAAGAAGAAGGTTTATTCAAGGATGGTAACAAGATTTGCCTAAAGCCTATTGACAGTCTAAGAAGGAGGCTGATTCAAGGATGGTAGCAAAATAGATGCCAGATACTAAGTGACAACCTCTAGGTATAAAATCCTCTGACAAGGTCACACCTAATAGTGTGTTTGTAACCTTTAACAGGGTTCGCTCCTAATAGGGCTCACTTTAGAAGAGTGAAAATTTGGGGTACCGGTCCCAATGGTTTTTCCCTTAACAGGGTTTCCACGTCAAAATCCATGTGTTATGTGTGTATGGTTTATTACTTTATTATTTTACATTTCACATATGCATTTTTGGATTGATTGGTATACTCTGCATATTTACTGAGTATCGGTAAATAGTTTTACTGCTTATCAGTTATCAAGGAGAATAAGGACAAACAAGGTAAACTAACAGACAGTTAATTATTATTAGTATTTCCTGGCATACATCTTGTAGGGACTTAATAATCTGAGGTGTATTGATTGGTGGTTAAATATTAAAGGATAAATTTTTGAGGCCACTGATTCACCCCCACCCCCCCTCTCAGTTATTACTAACAATTGGTATCAGAGCTTGTGTGCTTAGAAGGAAGGTTTCAAGACCTAAGTAAAGATCACAAGATGAATAGAGGAGATGTGCCCAAGTTGAACAAAGAAAACTTTGCTTCATGGAAAAGTAGGATAAGACTCCACTTATGAGGTATTGGTAATGATGTTACTCAATACTTAGATACTGAATATGTGTTGCCTACAAGACCATTGATAGTAGATCAATTGAGAGAGAAGCATGAGCATAATTGCATGGTTATAGAGCTTTCTTCCTCACTCTCTGATGTTGAATTTGAAGATGTCAAGGACTGAAAAACTGCAAAGAAAATGTGGGACAAACTGAAGCTTGTACACAAAGGTGATACAAATGTTTTGAGAGCCAAGGCAGAAAGCCTTAGAGGAAAGTTTGATGATCTCAGAATGAAAGGAGTAAATATCACACAGTACAAAACAAGAATAAAAGAAGTAGTCAATGTTATATGAGGTGTTGGAGGTACACTTGAAGAGGAAACACTGGTAAGTAAAAGTTTAAGAACCTTATTGCCTGTATATGCTATTAGAGTTTCTGCTATTCAATAAATGAGAGCAGTAGAAAAAAATACAGTTACTCTTGATAGCCTAATTGGTAGACTGGTCTCATTTGAGATGAATAACTTTGACAATAGTGTCTTACCAAGTTTAGAGTCTGCATTTAAGTCTTCTATGAAAATAAGTAAATCCAATCATAGATACTCATCTAGAAGGGACACTGAAAGTGAAAGTGAAGAAGAAGATCTAGATGAAATATAATCACTTATGGCTAGAATAATACAGAGAGGCAAAGGTAAATACAAAGGAAAACTACCACTTGTATGATTTAATTGTAAAGAGATTGGACACTTTTCTGCAAGATGTCCTAACAGAAGACAAGATGACAGATCTTTTGAGAAGAAATCTGACAGAGGTGATAACAAATATTACAGAGGTTACCAATGATCATAAAGAAAGGATACCTGAGACTACAAGGATAAAGGCAAGAAGGCTAGCTACTTAGCTGCTTGAAAAGATGAATATACTGACACCGAATCTGATGATGACATCGAGATGGTATTTGTAGCTATGAAGGATGATTTAGATGAAGAAACTGCACTCATATCCAAGGTTAGTAAGAATGATATCTGGATTATAGATAGTGGCTGCACTCACCATATGACCGGTGAAAAAGAAAATTTTAACACTTTTGAATATTATAATGGTGGTATAGTAAGAATGGGAAATGATACACCTTGTCCAGTTGAAGGTAAAGGAACAATAATGTTGAATAACCTGATTAAATGTGAAAATACTTATTGGGTAAAAGGATTGAATTATAATCTATTGAGTGTTTCTCAGCTGAATAATTTAGGTCACAGAGTAGCATTTGAAAACAAGAAGGCAAAGATATTTAATGAATCAAGAAAATTGATTGGTACTAGTGAACAGACTAAAGGTAACTTATTATATCTGAATGATACTAATCCCACTTTCTTAATGACTAGAAACGAAGACATATGGTTGTGGCACAAAATATTGTGTCATGTGAATTTTGACAACATGATGAAAATAAGAAAAAGAAGAAGTGTAAGAGGCTTATTGATGATGACAAAGCCAGACAACATCATGTGCAAAAATTGTCAAAAAGGTAAAATGACAAAGTCTAGTTTCAAAATTAAAACCCATACATCTGATGATATTCTTGAACTAGTCCATACTGACTTATGTGCACCTATGAGGACAAAGAGTTATTATGGAGATAGATATTTTATTCTCTTTGTTGATGATTACTCTAGAATAATGATAGTCATGTTTCTAAAAGAAAAATCTGAAGCATTAAGGATGTTTAAATGGTATAAGGCTATGGTAGAAAAACAAAGTGGTAAGGATCTAAAATGTTTAAGATCAGATAGAGGAGGAGAATTTATATTAGATGAATTCACTAATTTTTGTAATGAACATGGTATAAAAAGATAGGTTTTGGCACCAAGAACACCATAGCAAAATGGGATTGCTGAGAGAAGAAATAGATCAATAGTTGATTGTGCAAGAACACTGATGATAGAGAAGGACATCACCCAAATCTTCTGGAGGGAAGTTGTCAGCACTTTTGTTTATACACTTAACAGAGTACAATTGAAGAAGGACACAAAGAAGACACCTTATGAGCTATGGTATGGTAAAACACTTAATGTAAGTTACTTCAAACTATTTGGTAGTCAATGTTATGTCTTAAAGGATGATAGAAATGGAAAACTTGATGCCAAAAGTGATGAAGGTGCAAATGTGAAGATTGATGAATTTGCAGAAAAGAATGAGCTGGAAAGCACAAAAGAACCAAAAGACTATAACAAGGTTGTATATTGTGAAGAACCCATATATCTACCTGAGAAACAATGCTTAATTCCAGAAGAACAGAATGTTGCAACTGACAGTCAGAATGTTGTTACCAACGATCAGGATAATGATCAAGATAATGTGCAAGGTAATGAAGATCAAGCTGATACACAAAGAGTTGTGCATGTACTTGCAAGATATGTAAGAAGGAACCATCCAGAAGACCAGATTATAGGAGATAAGAAAGCTGGTACAAGAACAAGAAGTAAGTCTTTAAACTCAAATTGCTTAATTTGTGAGTTTGAGCCAAAATCTGTCAATGTTGCACTAGATAATGAAGAATGGATAAGTGCTATGAATGATGAGATTGAACAGACTAAGAAGAACAAAACATGGTCACTTGTGCCAAGAATAGATGACAAGAATGATATCGGTACTAAATGGATATTCAGGAACAAGCTAAACGAGAATGGAGAAGCCACAAGGAACAAAGAAAGACTAGTATGCAAGGGGTATATACAAGAGGAAGGTATAGACTATGGAGAAACCTTTGCACCCATTGCTAGGCTAGAAGGAGTAAGAATAATACTTTCTTATGGTACATATAAAGGATTCAAAGTATATCAAATGGATGTAAAATCAACATTCCTAAATGGAATACTTGAAGAAGAGGTATACAGTCAACAACCAGAAGGGTTTGTGGATCCAGATAAGAAGAACATGGTATGTAGACTTCACAAAGCCTTATATGGATTAAAACAAGCTCCTAGAGCCTGGTATGAATGACTTCATTCCTATCTAATAAGTATTGGATTCATAAGGACTAGTGAAAAAAATAATCTTTATTTAAAAGAAGATATTGATGCTAACACTTTAATTGCTAAAATATTTGTTGATGACATCACATTTGGAGGCAATGATATGCTATGCAATTAATTTTCTGGTGAGATGAGCAAAGAGTTTGAGAGGTCGCGCCTATTCGGATATGAACATATAAGTATGTAATGTAAAGTTATGTTACAAGTGTCAATTATTATGTAAGAGGAAGATACATAAGAGCAGTAAAATGAAGTCGGTATATGATATAGATCTTTAAGAGAGTAAGAGCATTCGCACATACATGGAACTAATCAAACAGCAGTGTCATCACAGTAGTTCATTTTGATATAGTGTATATCATCTTTCAGAAGGTTGTAGCCTTCATCGTATTGGGTAGTGAGCCTAGGCAGTGAGCCATATACCTTTAACAAGGTTTTGTAAAAGACTCCTAACAGGGTCTGACCTTTAACCAGGTCATTGTACTCATATTGTAAAGACTGCTTCTAACAGGGAAAAGGAACTTTAACAGGTTCATTATACCTAGTACAATATTTGTGGGTACTAATTCCCACCGGGGTTTTCCTCTG
>MU225037.1:125260-135837 GCA_018584345.1 Thuja plicata | reverse complement strand
TTGCTATTGAAGAAAAGATCAAAGAAAGCAAACAACTAGATGATGAACTCTTGAAAGAAAACATGAAAGTCCTGGAATTGGAAAACATAAAGAAGAAGTTGGAATCTAAATTAATAGAAGCAAAGGACAAGATTGACAAACTCCACACAAGTTCTGATTCACTTCAATCTCAACTTAATGTACAAAGAAAAAAGGCGACACTATTGGTCTTGGATTTAGTGTAGCACAAATTGAAGTCAATTCATTGCAAGAAAGAAACAAAATTCATGAAGCATCTTCAGAAGAAAAGAAAGTTGAAAATGTTGAAGAGATTAAAACAGATCCTCCTAAAGGGGAAATCAAGCAAGTTAACAGAACTTGTTATGCATGTATCAAACATGGTCATTTGGCAAGAGATTGCAAAGAGGTAAGACCTTTTAATGGCTATTGTTTCTCCTATAATAAGTTTGGTCACAGGGCTATACATTGAAGAACAAATCAAAGAAATCAGTCACAACAGAATCAAAGAAGAATGAATCAAAACAATCAGAGAAATCAACCTCAAAGAAATTTGTAGAACACCACATGTCAGATATGTAACTATAATGGACACACAACAAAGTAATACAACATGATGAACAAGAGCATCAGACCTCTTATCATTTGTCACACATGTGGAAAGGCTGAACACATCTCAAGATTTTGTAGATCAAGAACTCAAAAGCAAGAGGATCCTAAGAAGTCACTATTTGAAGAAAAAGGAGAAGTCAAGTTTGTTCAAGCAAATGAAGATTCAAGAAAAATTTGGGTTGAATTAAAGATGGACAATGATGTTGACAAAGTAGTTGATGCATCCACAGTGGACACACCCTCTACTTCTGCTTGAATAGACCTTCTTGGTCTTAGGGGGAGCTATTCTAGCTTAGGACCCCTGCATGGTTGGTATACTCACCTCTAAGTATGCACCAATGAATTCATGGTTATAAGTACATAAACATTGCAGTATGCATTCACACATTGTCTAAAATACATCAGAATCAAAGTTTCAAAATCTCTAAGTAATTTGTGTACGGTTGCAAACATTAAATGCAGTAGATTGTATAAAAGAATGTAAGTGTTCGATCTTCTTCACACTTGCATTCGAGAGCACAAAATTTGGAGAGCATTGGAGCACTAGACATCAAGGCACGAAAGCATAAAAAATTTGGCAGTTAAGTGAACGGATAAGAAGTTTGGAATGGAACCCTTGCAGTGGTGCTGTTTTAGAATTTCATGGAACCCTACTTAAGAAAGTTCCAAGTAAGTATGGCGACCCCAGTTTTGTTTGATATAGCAGAGAGAGGAAGAGATTTGTATTCAAGAAGCATCCATTCAAATCTATACTGGATGATGTGGAAGGGGATTTCTCCAAAACCTTGCTAGGTGTTGTTCACATGGAAGATATCTGCGCGTACATCTACTGTAAAAAGGAAATAGTAGGAGATGTCAGCATAGCCACTCACATGGGATCTATGATGAAACCTGCTTACACATTCAAGGATGAGTTCGCGCACTTGATTTATAACCCTATTTTCAAATACTCGAATGGGCATGAGTTTGATAAACTAGAATGGGTGAAGATTTTTCTAAGTAGAATATATGATGATCTTTATTGGATTGGTGAGGTCCCTGTGTGCATCAATATAGACCTAATCCATGAATTAACCAGACTTCCAAAGACTGGACTAGTTTTCCTACTGGTAAGGATGTCAAGAAACAAATTGAACAAGTTTGCCTATCTAGAAGTGACAAGCGCAGAATGACAGTTGACCCTATCAAAGAAGATGACATAAAACTCCTAACTATGATACTTGGGTATAAGTTTCAGCAAGAAAGCAGGTTGAACAGTGTCTCTGCAGCAACAGTCCTAGCAGCTATCAGAATGGTGAAGGATAACATTCAATACAACCTATGTGAGATCTTGCATAGTCAATTGATTGACAACATTTGAATCATCAAGCGTGACAGGAGCAAGACATTCAGGTTTGGATCTTTGATCATCTATCTATACTTCCATATTGTTGGTAAGGTTGCAAATCTTTACCTAAATAGAAGCAAACCCACAATGTCTCAGATTTCACTTAAAGTTGCATCAGAAAGCAGTGCAAAAGATGCCATGGACATGGATATCAAAACTTTCAGGAGCAAGATGTAGAAGTGGTTCAGGATACCTGAGAGGATTGTTGAAAAGTATAAGGAAACCATATGCTCCATGGTAGAGACTGACTGCACTTGCATGGAGGCAGTTGAGCCTAGAACTAAATAGATTCATCCACTTGGGTATGAAGTGGAGGAACAAGTATTGGAAGGATATGCATAGGTCCTTTTGTCTGCCCCCAAAGATCCCAATGAGCCTAGGTGGGGAACTTATAGAGAGAAGACAAATGAAGTGGATGATATCTTACATAGTGTTGATAATAAAAGGAAAGCATCCATAATTACATCTAACATACTAAAATTTCATGGAGTCACTCAAGAAGATCTTGACAAAGCTAGAGATGCCAAGATAGAAAAAGAGCTTCAGAAAGATGAACAGATCCAGAAGAAGAAGAAAGTAGAGAGCACCTCTGCGCCCTCTACCACCATTGACTTAGATTCATCTCCACTGTCTACACAAAGCAAGAAGACTAGAGGAAGAAAATAGGCACCCACAAATTACCCATCCTCAAGGAACACTCAGAGAAAAGAAAAGAATACTCAAGCTCCTCCTGAGGTAGGATATAGACCTAGTCTAAATGTTTTGAAAGATAGGATTGTAAATTAAGGGAGATTAGATACACTCTCTAAAGTCTATGAAAAGTATCAAGAAATAGATAAGACTGAGATACATTCTATGATCATATCTCATATGATCATGTTTAAGAAGATAGTTCTTGAACTCAAGACAGTGATATCGGATCAGTTATGGAACTTATTGGAGATCATGAAAAGACATGCAATAGAGGAAGACATGAAGATTAGATAAGAAACATTGGATACTATTCTCCCTATATGCTCGCATGATGAGAAGGCTATATTATTAGATCTGGTGAAGCCTCATCTCCAAACTAAGACAAGGACCCTATAGATTATGAACAAAGAGTATGACTAGATAGGTAAGGAGACTGAAAAGGCATTTGCACAAGTGTTTATGGTTAGACACATGTATCCACCAATGGTGCCTACTACAAAAGTAACTCCAGCTCCTCCTAAACAGGCTACAAAACCAGTGATTCGGAAAGCACCTACAACAGGTCCACAGGTTTTAGCGCCCACAATGACAATAACTTCTGATACAGATAAAGACTCAGAAGAAACTATAGTAGTTGAATACATCAAGATATCCATGACTGCATCTGAAAAAGATATGGACAAAGTTGATAAGGCATTTGTAAGCACTGAAGAAATGTGCACTGATGATACATCTGCACAACAAGATGAAGTTCCCATCAATGATAAAATTGACATAAATAAAGAAAAAGATACTCAAGGTGATAAGACACCAATAAAAGAGATACCAGTAAAGGTTGAATGCATGGATACCAGTCAAAACACTATATTCTCACCATCCACTCAACCATCTACCTTATTGTTGTCAAGGTTAACTCCTGATTCAGCAAGTTTGGATGCATGGGGAGAAGAAGACCTAATAAAGATCAGCATTATTTCTATGGAAAAGGAAAAAGAGAAACAAGTGATGAGGAACCCTCACTTTTTGGAAACAGTGAACATATTCAATGACTTAGTGCCTGCTGACCAGAAAGTAGCCAAAGTCCAATCAGTTGAAGATGTGGACAACATTTTGACAAACTTCAAATCACACTTTATAAGTTTAGTAGACTTTGCTACTAAGATTTCTAAAGATGAATATAAGAAGGAGAGACTGAATGATCTGGTAAAGAAATTTACCTTATACTTGAACTCCTTAAAGATTGGGCAATCTATACTAAAAGAATTGGTAGCTAAAGGTAAGAAAGTTATAGCTAACTGCATGGACATAGTGAAGTTCACCTCTGAGCACACTAAAAAGGTAGAAGAGGCATTGTTAATGGTGGATAGCATCAGAAAATAAGTTGAAACATCCATGCAAGACATGAACATTTTCAATAATGTCTATCAAGGACAGTTGGATAAAATTGAGAAGGCAAAATTGGAAATCAGCAAGATAAGAATAAGACAAACCCAATTGAGAAATGCATTTGTGCCATCTCTAGCAGTCCTTAATGAGAAAATCAAATAGATTGATGACACCATGGTGACATATGATCAAGGTCCTTGCATGGATCTAATGAAAATGGAGAATCTGACATATGCCCTATGCGCGCATCTATAGACTGTTGATGCAATGAAAGTATTTTGGCAGAAAGAGATCCAATCTCTTCAAATTGTGTACCCTAAAGTTTACATGGAGTAAGTATGCAGAAGACTTACAAGTTTTTGTACACCTTTGTCATTAATGTCAAAGGGGGAGTAATATAGAATGTGTATATGCAGACAAGTATATGTATATATCAATAAGATGTTATGATATATAGTCATTTTTTGTGTTAAGTAATTTTGAGTAACTTGGCCACATTCCTTTGTTGCCATAAATGAAAAAGGGGGAGATTGTTGACAAGTTGACTTCCTGAGAATTCATGACTCATTTTGTGTTGTCATCATGGCAACAAAGTCATGTTTAGTTTCTATCATGAAAGACAAAATGACTAAGTATGGAAAATAGGGCAGATAGAGATACTCAGCAATCAGCACATCAACGCACGTGTGAGAGATCGAGTCAGCATATGCACATTTAGATATACATTGTATGACATGTGTACATGCTACATCCAGACACAAATAGTACAGAACAACAATATGACAAAGTTATAGGCAGATCAATAGACCAGTAGTCCAGAAGACAGAGCATGGAAGCCGACTATTGTTTTGATCAGCGTGAATTATCTTGTAATGTAATGGCCAAGCACCTTTGGTTCTATGTTTGTAATGATGTAATTAACATTGTAGTAAACACACTTGAGCCAACTTGTTCAAAGGCATTGTATATTTTTTTTAGGTCCGACTAGTGTTTTGTTTTGGGTTTCACCTATTTGGATATGAACATATAAGTATGTAAGGTAAAGTTATGTTACAAGAATTGATTATTATCTAAGAGGAAGATACACAAGAGAAGTAAAATGAAGTCAGTATATGATATAGCTCTTTAAGAGAGTAAGATAATTCACGCATACACAGAACTGATCAGACAGTAGTGTCATCACAGTAGTTTATTTTGATATAGTGTATATCATCTTTCAGAAGGTTGTAGCCTTCATCATATTGGGCAGTGAGCCTAGGTAGTGAGCCATATACCTTTAATACAGTTTTGTAAAAGACTCCTAATAGGGTCCGACCTTTAACCAGGTCATTGTACTCATATTATAAAGACTGCTTCTAACAGGGAAAAGGAACTTTAACAGGTTCATTATACCTAGTACAATATTTGTGGGTACTAATTCCCACTGGGGTTTTCCTCTAATCAAGGTTTCCCCGTAATCATATTGTGTGTTATGAGTTCTTATTTTGAGCTTAATTCAATGTATGTTTGATTTATGTTTAAGTTGCTGAAAAGTAATTAATAGACAAACACTGATTCACCCCCCCCCCCCCNATAGACAAACACTGATTCCCCCCCCCCCCCCCTCAGTTTTTCTAACACCAAGGTTTGCCTAGGAGAATGTGGGAGGCATCCATCTCCACAAAATCATGAAGAACTCTGTCTTTAAAATCAAAGATTGAAAACTCTACCCATGCTTGTTCAATCACTAAGGTTTTTCGACCCTTAGTTAGCCAAAAGACATGATAAGGAAAAGGATGAGGTTTCTTAGGGAGGTTTAACTTCTATACCATTTCACAAGATACTAAATTTTTCATTTGAGCCAGAATCAATAAGTAAATGGCATACCTTCCCATTGCATTTGATCTTTGTTCTGAAGAGGTTCTTTATTTGAGGAGGTTCTTGGCTTTGTGGGACTTGGAGGAAGACTTGTCTCATCATCAAACATTTTCCTTCCTCTGGTTCTAAGTTCCTTGTATTGTCATTGTCTTCTTGCTTCTCCTCTTGAATGAGTTGAGCTCTTCTTTCACCTTGGTTGTTATTTTTCCTCTTCTCACGGCATCTTCCTGCATGGTGTCCCAATTGATTGCAGTAATTAAACCTCAATGGTCCATTTCCTTTTCCATTCTTTTTCCTTCCCCTATTGAAAGGTCTTCTCCCTCTATAGTTACCTCTAGAGTTTGTATCACTATTTTCTTTGTCTCCTTGGTCAGGGGTCCTACTGCTATTACCACTGTATTGCCCTATATTCCAAGAGGTTCCTCTTCCTCTGAAATAATTCCCACTATCATTAGTCTTTCCTTTTCCAAACTCTTCCTTTCTCTTCCACTTTTCCTCTACCTTAAGTACCATTTGATATCACTTGTTCACTGAGGTAGGGAAATGTAGGCTAAGTTCCTCTTGAATGGATACTTTCAGACCATTCAAATATCTTTCCAACTTTTCTTCTTCATCTTCTGCCACATTTTTCTTCATACACAACTTTAGGAATTCCTCGGTGTATGAGCCTACATCCATATCCTTTTGTTTTAGGCTTTGTTTCCTCCTATGGAGTTGTACCCCATAGTCTTCAGGCACATAAGTCTCCTTGACCAATGCAATCATTTTGTTCCATGAAGAAATCATGCTCTTCCCATTCTTCACCCTCTCTATTTTGATGAAGTTCCACCAAGTTAAGGCTTCTCCCTTCAACTTGGATCTTTCCATCTTCACTCTCTACTTCTCAGGGATGTCCTCACACTCAAAGAAGCTAGTTAGGGCCTCTATCCAATCTTAGGCTAAATCTGCATTCATCTTCCCACTAAAAGTTGGTAGATCCAAGTTTTCCTCCATGGTTCTTCTCCCCATAGATTTCAAGGCATCTAGAAGGGTTCTCTGGTCTACAATAATGTTTTCATCCTTATCAGGGGTGTCTACATGTGACTCACTCCCTTCTTCACCACTAGAAGTGTCTCCTTTACCCCTCTCTAGCTTATTCTCCAATTCTTGAAGTCTTCTTGTCAAGGCTGCATTTGCTTCCCTTTTTTCTCTCACCATTTTTCCCAATTCAATGTATGTAACCCTTAAAGGGATATCTTCATCCTTAGGAGCAGACATAGCTTTGATACCACTTGATGCAAAGTGGGCAACTGGAAGCCTCAAAGTGACCAAAATAGGGCAATGATCCCTATATCACCAATCTTTCAAAGCCAAAATGCTTAACACTTATAACAAGTGTGGAAAAAGGACTTGGTTAAGGTTCTCACAACCCCAAAACACCAAGGGTAACCTAATTACTAGGTTTCACCAATCCCTCAACACGAACTGCCTAGGTTGGCCTCTCGAGCAAATGACCCTAATTTACAATAATAACCCCAAAATGACATATAGGACCAGGGGTGACCTAAGCTTGTAGGTATGATCTATTTAAGTCCCTATCATTTAGTTCCAATGGTTCTTTCACTCAAATGCAATCCATATATCATGGTTGCTTCACAAACCCAAGACTATGCTTGTAGCCTTTTTCAGAAGGAAATTTTATCTCAAATGAGTTTATTCAACATAACTATATGAATTGGTTGGGGATTCAGACATCCATTATGGCCTAGGACCTTGGACTCAAGCCCTAGAACTTGGAGTTGAAAAGAAGATAGATTGACACACCAAATTCCTTCACCGATTAACCCTAATTAGGCCTCCATTTACACTAAAAGTGTCTTTTAGATGGATCCAATGACCAAATTGATGATTGGGTCATGTGAGGGTGTGCAAAAATGAATCTTCCTCTAACTTAGGGCTTCAAGTCAATCCCCAAACAAAAGTTATGACTGTTGTCCTAAATCAGGATAGGTGCATACATAAGGATATACACCTAGGGCATCACTTCATTTCCATTTCCCTGCAACTTGGAGAACCTATATTGCAGAATATTGAAAAGCATCATAAGAAAAATCTTTCCACCAAGGTTCATTAAATTCCCATGGTGGAAAGTGAAGATAAACTTAATTTCCTAAGAAACCCTAAATTAGGGCCTATAATCCAGGCAGTGAGTTTGAAAATTGAATAACTTACACACCAAGATCAATCAGAACATGAGACCAAAACCAAATGTAAGTAGACTCATACCCCTACCTCTTGGTGTCATACTCACATGCCCCTTTATCTGTACCTGATCGTACACGGTGACTATTTCCTTTAGAATGCAAGAAAATGGTTACTTTTATTATTTTCAAATATCCAAGTACATCATCAGCCTACCACCCACCTAAAAGGGCTATTGTAGGCACTCCCAATGGTTACATGACAAGTTTGAACCGACTTGACCATTTTGGAGTTGGTTTTTGAAAATTTGTTAAGTTTTCTCAAAAGTTGCTTGACAACTTTTGAGCAACTTTTACATTTTTTGCAATTTTGCAAATCTAGTGACCAAACTTCGTCAAGATGTTATTTAGGTGATCCCTAGTGGATCCAAATGCTAAAAACTCAAAAAAAAACCTATTTCTAGGGTTTAGGATCATTAATGACTCATAGTGTCCCAAGGGCTCATAATGTGCCAATCTTGGTACTATGGCCTTACTGTTAGAGTAATAGTCTATCGGGGTTACTAATTTAAATCATTATGATCTAATTAGTAACTTCCCTATTCACTCTAGTTTTCTTAAGCTAACCTTAGGTAATTTCTATTTCTGTTAGTTTCCCTTTTTAGGGTTTCAGCATCCTTTATAAGGATTGTCCGCTTTGTAATTCTGAAGGAGTTTGTAAATCATTTATTGTTGAATATAGAAGATAATTTCTGTCAACATACTTTTTCATTCTCTGGCCTATCGGCCGCCATAGCTTCTATTTCTTCTATCTTCTGTCTTCATTCTCGTAGAAGTTTTGCATGCAGGGTTCTTGGGTAGATTGATGTTCATCAATCTCAACATGGTATCAGAGCTTTCCTGCTGTCAGCTGTTCGAGTTTTAGTGAAGCGTTCGAGGGTTTGGAGGTTTCTCTGGCTTTTCAGGCAGTTTTTCTGTGATTCTGGAGGGTCTTTATTTTTTGGAGCTATTTGAGCCAAAATGGACTCCACCATTGCGTCCAGAAGGCCCAGGAGAGTCGAAATCATATAAAATTTTGACCATTTTGGGCACTGGGGCTCTGGGAAAATTTTTTAGGCCTCCCGAGGGCCGTACGGACACGGTTTACGAGGAAAAATAATTCAAAAATCATTGTTTTATGCATTTTTTTACGCAGTCAGTGCAAATAATTTTTGGGCGCCACCGCAGCCGGTCGGTGGCCGGCCGCCCCGCCTGTTCTCCGCGGCCCGACGCCGCCCACCGCCCTCCTGGCTCTGCTTTCCGCCGCCTGGAGATCTCTGCACCGCCGCCACCTTGCGGCCCCCGCCGCCTCCTCCAGCGTGGCCCCTGCCTCAGCCAGCCCTCCGCCGGCCCCCTGCTCCGCCGCCACTGCCCATGCGGCCCGGTTTTTCATTTGCACAGCGGCCCCGCCGCCTCTTCCACACAGCTCCGCCATTTTTTTATGCGGCCGCCCCGCCACCGCTCCCCAGCGGTGGCGCCTTCTGCGCAGCCCCCGTGGGCTTTAATCATTAACCGCGAGGTCATATGGGGATCTGGGGGCTTCGGCCCAGCCCCTGAGCACGCATGCGCCCAGGGGCCGGATTTTTTAGCCCCAGGGGCTTATCTATGGCCCTTTTTTGGCTTTTTGGGGGTACTGGGATTTTTTCTCTCTATAGGGAGCATACGGGGGTATTTTTCTGACTTCCATATACCGTCGGAAAGCTCTTTCTGATAAATTTATGATGGTGGGGGTTAGAGGTTTTGATTCCACCATTTCGACAGCATTTTTTACTGTTGAAGTCTAATGTTATGTTTTGCCTTCCGAGAGTCATATCTGGCTCATCCGGACTCCTTTTTTGGAAAATAAGATATCGTCGGAAAGATGATTCTGTGTACTATTTAGTGGCAGAGGTATTTCTTCCAGATTCTGCTCTGGGTTTTCACTCCTCTGAGTTATGCAGTTTATACCCTCTGGTGGTGTGCTTGGTTCTACAGGTCCAGGGATCTCTTCCTCTGAGTTCATAGTTCACTCTACTTTCTAACATCTGAGCTTGCATGCTCCTTCTGATGTATCTTTTCTGTAAACGCACTGAGATAAAGTTCCTTCTTCTGCTTTCTTGGGATCTTGCACACCTGGTTCAGTTGATGTACCCGCACTGTGTTATAAAGTGCCATGGGGGGGATTTTGATGCATTTGCCGCTATAGGCGCATCTACTTTTGTCAAGTGAGTGTTCCTTCTATGACATTAGCCCATGTAGTCTGTGTCTATGACACCGCCCTTTATCCTGTGTTTGTACCTCTGTTGCACTTGGTGTTCCTGTTCTTCTTCTGCAGTTGTTTCTGGTACTGCATTTCAGTGTTCCTGTCACCTCTCCCAGTTCAGCATTATGGGGGGGTTCACCTGTTGGTTCTATTGCTTCTTTGGTTAGGTTGAGTGATCTACGTA
>MU225037.1:107373-124728 GCA_018584345.1 Thuja plicata | reverse complement strand
ACATGCTTTTTCATTCTCTGGCCTATCGGCCGCCATAGCTTCTGTTTCTTCTATCTTCTGTCTTCATTCTCGTAGCAGTTTTGCATGCAGGGTTCTTGGGTAGATTGATGTTCATCAATCTCAACACTTACATGGTGATCCAATGTCTAACCCTATGTCTAAATATCACTAAAGGCCTCTTAGGACCTTTAAGGAACTCCTAGGTTCCATAGAAACATTTTTTTAGTTTGGGTGCTCCCGCACCATGTTCTCCTCTAGTTGCTTCAGTAGAAGCTTGGATAAATCCAGTTGTAGACCTTTTTTCGCAATCTTGTAGGTAGTGTCAACTGCTCTGCATGCTATGCTATTCAATTTTTTGGCTTGGAATACCTTGTATCCCAGTACACATCCACCAAACTGCATGATGGAGTTAACCTTTAAGCCTCTGCCATCCTATACTGCGTCTGTCATCTTTTCAATCTTGGGGTGAGAAGGATGTTTAAGGGCTTTGTCCTTGTTGGTTACTGGATAACCGATTACTGCGTGTATTAAATCCTTAGTGACTGATTTCGGTTCATCCAACCAAATTTTCCTATCATGTACTATGCTAAGTACTATCTGAATCCACTCAGTTTTAAACTCTTTTGGGAACATTAGGGAATTTGTTAACCCTTTTACCTCTATGTGTGTGTGTTTATCCTTAATGTTTCCATCTATGCAAAGCTTCTTGTAAGCTTCTTCAACTTCAAGATCTTTAATTTCTGCAAACTTGTAGTGGATATATGCTTAGACATCCTCAACTAACAAAACCCTAGGAGGTATGCTTGAGAATGCTCCAACATCGTCGAGTTGCGAAGCAACCTCAGGAAAAAAATTATTTTGGGCTCTTTAGAGGTTGTATTCTTGATCAGATTGACCTTCTTGTCCTTCGCATTCTTGATCTTGGAAACTCATGAAGTGGTTGCCATATTTTGTAGAATTAGGGCTTTCTTCGTAAATACTCTATTTTCTCGATGAGTCGTATTTACTCACTTTATTTATTGTAGATGATGGGAATCTATCGGAGTATTCATGAATGTGCTTGTGAATCTCTCTATAATCTAGTCACTTCATGATCGCTCTTCTTCACTTTATTTTTTGCTCTTAAACATTTGGTGAATGAATGAGCTTTTTGTCACCCTTTTATAGATGATTCCCTAAGTGGTGCAATAAATGCTTTACCTACTTCTTGGTGGTCAAAGATAGAGTCACTCGGGGAACATACCAACTTCATCCTTAGTGAGAATGTGACTCTCGGGGTAAGTGTCAACTCAATAGACCTTTCACATGTTCGCCAATGGCGCTCGGTATGTAGCAAAGACTTCATTGTCTTTTTACATGATTATCGATGATGCTCGATTTACATTAACAACTTGGCTTTTATATGTACGCCAATGATTCTCAGTGTGTATTGACCAACAAGAATGGATTCACAAATTCATAAAAATTAATACCATAGTGCATCTTTATTCATGCTAATTTTTCATATTATCAATGTATATTGGAACTGATGTAAAATATAGCTTTGTATAGTGCAATTCCATACTTACTTGTTCTGCTTAGGTGGGGGTGGTGATATCACCAGATCCATTGGATGAGGTGTCACCAATTGTGGTGGTTGGTCCAGCATCATCTTTGCTTCAAGATTTCCTCCACATTTGATTTCTCATTCTCCTGATATCTTCAATAGTGTTCCCATTAGAAAAAGTGTTTGACTCTATTACTTGGTCTCTGAAGTCCTTATTTAGATAACCAACCTTATGATAGTTTAAGCATGTCATCCCAGAGTTAGTCCAATTCCTAGACCTTCATATCCATTTACTCATGCAGTTTACAGCTATGTGCCCATATCTACCACATGCTATCCAATTTTTCCATGTGTTGTAATCCCTAACATATGAGTTACCGACTCTTCTTGATTGATAAGCATTTTCTTATTATTTTGGATTTCATGCTTGCTTTTTCTTTTTCCTGCATTCATGAGATGTGTGCCCAATCATTTTGCATGTGGAACAATATTTTTCCATGTAGGATTCCTTCTTTCGTTGTTTCACCTTAGATCTGCATTCATGTGCTTTGTTTCCATGCTTGTTACAGTTATAACATTTACCTATGAATATAGATGTGTATTCAGAAATACCTTTAGCTTTGTTCCTGCAAACATTTGAAGTGTGGCCTGGTTTTCCACAGTGATTGCATAATTTCTTCTTTGGTCTTGGATTAGTGTAGACATCTTTTTAATCAGCTTTGTTTGATGATTCTCCATGCTCGGTATACCCTAGACTTGTATTATTGTTGAGTCTTCTTTGTCCATCCAAAAAATCATCCATTCTTTTTGTGCTTTCTTCAGCTTTCTTGATCATATCGTTGTGTTTTTGTTGAATCCTTGCGTCATGCTTCAGTCTCTCATTTTCTTCTCTTAGTTCACCAATATCTTCCAATTTCCCATTGAGTTTTATGTTCACTCATTTTACCTCATGACTCATAAGAACTATTTTATTGGTGATCTCATGATGATGTTCAGTAATTCTTTGTATTTTAGTCTCTCTCTCTCTTGTAGCTTCTCAGTGATCTTCCTCATGTCATCAATAGCTAATGTTCTTTCTTTTTCATCTTGTCTAGAATTATTCATAACATCAATCATCCTTGTCATCTGTGTCTCTTGACCGATTTACAGTACCTTTACTTGTTCTGTCAGATGTTGATTGATTTCATTTAGACTTGTAATGCTTCCTTTAGATGTGTCTGATGTATTGCTAGATGTGGATCTTGATGACTCAAACAAATTAGGTATCTCTTCTTCATGATAGTCTATTTCATTGTAGTGATATGTCATAGCTTTTCTTTCATCTAGTAGCTCTCTCATCTTGATTTTTGCTTCTTGGTATTGCTCATAGAAGATTTGTATCTGCAACTTTTGATTCTCAATATTCTTATCAATAGTATACATTTCCATTGTGTGATCTTTTCTCTCAAGTGATTTAAAATTTTCCAACTAAGAGATCTAGCTCTGATACCAATTGTTGGAAAAATGGAATGGTGTGTACTGAGATGGGAGGGGTGAATTAGTATCCTTAAAACTTTTTATCAATTAAACCTTAATGATCTTTCTTGCATTACCGACCATAGATGATTTTCTATCTTATGCATGTAATATCAAAACATAAACTTAATTGCATGTAAACATTCATAGAAATATTCATAAAATGTAAGTACATATGAAACGAGAATTCGTAATGCAGAAAACCCCTGTTAGAAGATAAAAACTATGGTGGGGATGAAACCCACAAAGCTTCACTATCTATAGAATGAAAGGTGTCAGTTAAGGCTACAAGTGTGATCACTTATGATGATCTTACCCTATTAGGAGTAACATTCTAGATTGGTTAGGTCTACTCAGTTAAGATATTTAGCAACATTGTTAAGTGTGCACTCATTTAAGAGATTTACATAAAGAATATTAATTCCACCTTCTTAAAGGATTTCTTATATTTTCTACAATTGTTAGAGAGTAGTCAAAAATACTTGTTGACCTGATGATATACAATCTTGAATTTTTGAATACATATCCTTTAAATACACAATTTATATGCATCACCTATAGTGATTGATTAATACCTTTGTTCTTCTCGGTAGCCTTGAATCTTGTTCTTCATAACTGAATTGTGTCTTTTGTGTCCTTCTACATGAAACTCTTTGTCTGATCCTTAAATGTCTGTTGTGGCTACAATCATCATGTTCTGATTGATTACTACATCTATTTATACAATGAATTAACCTATTTAGGTTTCACTCTTTACAATAAAAACTCTATGATCAAAGGTTTACAAATTGACCTTGATCTCCTAGTTTGCATGTTTTCAATCAGTTAGACTGATTAATTAAATCGATCAGATTTCCACAACCCATAAGAATTTTCAATTTGATTTCTGGATTTGATTGTGTCTAGTTTTTAGCATCGAATCCAGAAATCAAATTGAAAAAAAATAGACTGATTAAAACAATTACATATGCTTTCCTTGTCCCTCAAGAAATTCTTTTAAAGATAAGAATAAAGCTAAATATAAAAATCAAGTGTTTTATTTGACGTGTAACTCAGATCCACATTTCTCGTAAATAAAACTATCTCTCGGTAGACTGGTGCTCGGGTTGCTCTATAGTCTATGCTCTAAGGTTCCTTTGTTAACTTTGTTGTCGGTTTACTCTTTGAATTTGTCTATTAGTTTACACTGTAAACTATGCTCTCAATTTACACTGTAAACTGTCTATCAGTGATCATTGTGTCAATACACTTTCGGTGATCTCTGTACTTTTCTGTTTCGGTGACCTCTATTTGTTTTCACTCGATGATCATGTTACCGACGGTTCAAAAATTATTTCCTTTGTATAGTAATGGCAAAATATGATCACCAGAAAAGAAGTAAGTTCAGAGATGACACTTGTTTAATTTGTGAATTTGAGCCTAAGAATGTTAGAGATGCATTAGAAAATGAAGAATGGTTTAATGTCATGAATGAGGAAATTGAGAAAATACAGAAAAATAAGACATGGACATTAGTACCAAGACCGAGTGATAAAAATATCATTGGCACCAAATGGATTTTTAGAAATGAATTGAATGAAGAAAGGAATGTAATTAGAAATAAAGAAAGATTGGTTTGCAAAGGGTATGCACAAGAAGAAGGAATAGACTATGGAGAAACTTTTGCACTGGTTGCTAGACTTGAAGGAGTAATAATACTACTTGCATACGCTGCATATAAAGGATTCAAGGTTTACCAAATGGATGTGAATTCCATATTTTTGAATGGAATACTAGAAGAGGAGGTATGCATTGAACAACCTGAGGGATTTTTTGATCCTGATCAGACACACATGGTAATGTAAGTTACACAAATCTTTATATGGACTGAAGCAAGCACCAAGAGCATGGTATGACAGATTTCATTCATATCTTATAAGTATTGGATTTATTAGAACAAGTGACAATAGAAATTTGTATTTAAAAGGAGGAAATGATGATAAGACACCTATTGCTGAAATATTTGTTGATGATATTATATTTGGGGGTAATGATAACTTATGCACTTCATTTGCTGATGAAATGAGCAAAGAATTTGAGATGTCAATGTTTGGTTAGATCAATTTTTTTCTAGGATTGCAAATTTTACAACAGACTGCAAGTATATACATTAATCAATCAAAATACATCAAGGAAGTACTAAAGACATTCAAAATGGAGGAATCAAAACCAGTTGGAACACCTATGGTGACAGGATGCAAAATGAAAAAAGAAGACAAGACGCCTGAGGTAAATCAAACCTTGTATAGATCTATTATTGGTAAATTGATGTATGTTGTTCACACAAGACCTGACATAGAACATGCAGTTGCAATAGTTGCAAGATTTTCTGCTAACCCAGGAAATCACATATGACCACTATAAAAAGAATTTTTAGATATTTAAATAATACAAAGGATTATGGACTATGGTATAAAAGAGAAGGAAACTTCGAATTGAAAGTCTATACTGATGCTGATTGGGCTAGAAATATAGATGATAGAAAAAGTACTACTGGTGGAGAATTATTTATTGGAGAAAGACTAGTTACTTGGATTAGCAAGAAGCAAGGATGCATATCTCAATCAACTACAAAAGCAGAGTATGTTGATGTTGCTGCAAATTGTTCTAACATAGAATGGATAAAACAATTATTGAAAGGAATGAGTGAGGAGATCACCAAACCAGTGATGATTTATTGTGATAATACAAGTGCTATAAATATTTCAAAGAACCCTGTGATGCATGCAAAGACAAAGCACATATCTATAAAGTATCACTACTTGAGGGAACAAGTACAGGACAAACAAGTAATATTGAAATATGTACAATCAAAAGAACAACTTGTAGACATATTCACAAAACCGTTACCGAAGGATACATTTGAGTACTTGAGAGGTAGACTAGGGGTTCATCCCTTGTCTATTGGTAGCTAAGGAGATTAGGAGGTTTCATCAACCTACATGAAATCAGAATATCAATTATGTTGATGCAAAGATGAACTGGACCAACACAGAGATATCAGTACACTGAAAGGTACCCACTTCACTGAAAATCGGAGATATTTTATTTGGCTACTGAAGAACTACATATTTTTTTTGTTGGTGTTTTTGTCAAAGGGAGAGATATATCAATGAAATATCAGGGAGAGGGTTTATTAATGAAATATATATCCATCTATGGGAGAAAAGAGAAAGGGAGAGAAAAGACATATCTAATCTACAGAGAGATTCAAGAGTTGAATAGTCAAAACTTCAAAGAGAGTCTGCATAGTGAGTATTTTGTTTATACTGACATAGATTATATTCAAGCTAGGGAGAGCTACAGAATTGTTGCAATTGTAGAACAAAAGTTTGGTATTTTTATATGGTATTTTATACTGCATATTTCATATTGTGTTTCCATCGATGCCAAAGGGAGAGATTTATGAACTACAACTGATTATATGTTTGAACTCATTTGTTGATATTCAACTGAGTTGTAGAAATGATGATAAACATTATCAGTTAATGTATTGTCATTGATGTCAACTTATTTGAGTGTTATTATGGTGGAAAACATTTGTTATGTATTGAAGATCTGGAATAAATGATGTTTATGTGGTCGGTAAAAAGAAGAGTTGTTTATACAACGAAAGATAGTGCAAACTGAGTAAAACACAATGTATACCAAGAAATAGTGTTAACCAAGCAAGGGATTGCCAACACAATATAGTTAATACTAAGACTGAGCAATTAATTCTAATTGAGGCCGACTTGGATGATGATCTGGAAATTGATAATTTTGAGGTAAAAGTTAAAGTTTGTTATTTGATCAAACGGTTGTGAAAATTCAAGGAAGATCGGACGACAGAGATTGAAATGTGTTTTTAACACAACTACCGAGGAAGGATCAAGCGGGAAAATGAACAATGGAGATTAAACTACAAGATCTGAAGGATGAAAATTAAATGATATATGATGTCTATATAAGAGATAAGAGATTCATTTATGAATCGTGTGTTGACAAATGTTGAAGCATACATGTGAATTTGATGCATGACTGATCAAACGGGTTAAAGACAGAACCTAGTAGTTATGCAAACATAACTGATCAAAAAGAGGAAAGAGGATTACTGAGAAGAACAAGTATGAGATGAATTGAAGAGAACAAATTGATCAGAGGTATTATGTACTTAAAACAGATCTGAATATCTGCAAATCAGAGTTGTATTTGAATAAGATCATTACTGTATCAGTTTAGCCATTGTTACAGATAAATCTCTTTACCGAGTGGGACAGTGAGTCCTTATTATAACATCTAGAGAATGTTGATTGTTTTCTTATTGGCCCCATAGTGAATGCTTGGTCAAGAGAGAACTATTAGTTTTAAATCCTCTAACAAGGTCACATTTAACATTGTGCATTGTAACCTTTAATAGGGTTGGCTCTTGACCGAGCTCACTTCAAAAGAGTGAAAATATTTTGGGTTACCGGTCCCAGGTGGTTTTTCCCTTAACAGGGTTTCCACGTTAAAAATTTATGTCAATATGTATGAATGTTGTGGATTGTTATTTTACTTTACACTTTATTTTATTGACCTAGATCGGTAATCACAATATTAATTTACTTACACTCAGTAAACACTATTGATGAAAGTTTAAGTTTACAAAATACATTTTCACCGAGCTAAGTTTTATATGATTGAATTTGTTTTGGTATACATCTGGAGAAATTTGGGACTTTAGGATAATTTATGAGGAAATTGATTCTAACTGATTCACCCCCCATCTCATTTATTCTAACACTATTAAGTTTTTGTAACTAATGTACAGATCTAAGAGAGTTTTACATGACCCTCCTCTCAAGGTTGATTTAGGAAATTGTTCTGCTACCCTAATTTTCTTACACTATCCAGGCAATTTAGCCCCAAATTTGAAATTACAATGGTTAGATTTGTAAGTAGCAGGAGATTCCCCCCAAATTTTTACCTTCCCAAAAAAATTAAATACTAAAAAGCATAAGTTGCATATAAATACAACTCCCTCTCTTATTTGAACTCTAACTGTCAAATTTAATTCGAATTGAGCATTCAATCAAGCATAATTAAGTACACATCTACATTCAGGGATTTCAAGCATTCAAGTTTTAGCAATCATGATCAAGCTTTATATGTTTATCCATGATGAAGGCATGTATTAAAATTATTCAAGCAACATCAAGCCTAATGTGAGACTTTAAGAAAAGGTTTCATTTCTAAGGTAATATTGGTCAATTTAGGCATTTCCATTAAGGTTTTTATCCATTTCCCTTTATGAGGATAAGAACCTATACAATACATTCATTTTTCTCCACTTCCATGTATGCAGACACAAATCCAACATCAGAGACTTCTAGAGCTATCCAAACAAAACAATCATAGACATCTCAATTTTGAATATGCAAAAACACCTAGAATAGGGTACTCTCCTGATGAACTATAATTGATTGAATGTTTGAAGATGATAAGTTGATGATCACCAAGTTGTAAAAGTGGATGCAAGATATTAAATCAGTTAATGTATTTTATTGTCATTGATGTCAACTTTATATAGTGTAATTGGTCATATACATATTTTCATAAACCTAGAAGAAGTGAAGAGACAAAGTTTATGCAGTCGGTAAAAGATAAAAGTTCAGTATACACCGAGTGACGATAAACAACGACGAACAGTGCACACTGACGGATAGTATAAACCAAACATCGCAGTAACCAAGCAAGCGTTGCTGAGAAAGAGTCACTAAGCATAATTGAAGTGGTCATTGATCATAACTAAAGTGGTCATCGAGAAAATTGAAGTCAATAACCGAGCTAGCTGAAGTTGATCACCAATCAAAATTGAAGATAAAGAATGAAAAAAACACTTAGTTGGCAGGAGCTATATTTAGATTGACTGATTGATTTATTTATTTTCATCGATCAGTTAAAATAAAGAAAGGAAAGATATTTAAAGCACATTTTACTCACAGATAACAAGGAGATATTTGTGGAATAAAACTGAAGGAGAGCTTTACAGATTAAAGCAGGCATGGCGAGATTTAAGGATCAAGAAGTGATCTACGACAAAAAAAAAGGAGATTAATTGGAAAATCATGTCTATATAAAGAGATAATTAATTCACTATGAAGAAGAGGAATGTTGAATATAATTCTGGTGAAGATAGAAGTCTTCAAGCAAATCCGATCATACAGGCTGAGGAACAAAGCCAAGGAATTTTGTAGACACCAAGCAACAGAGGAAAGAGCATTCACTGAGCACAACAGAAGAAAGAAAGAGAGAAAAGGAATTGAAGAGAAAATTTATCAGATAGCTATTATTGGACTAACAATAGATCTGAACATTTGCAAGTTAAAGTTTTATTATTGACCAGATCATTAACTGTTTCCATTTAACCATTGATTCAAAAAATCTCTTAATCGAGTGGGATTTAACCATCCTTATTGTATTGAGATACTCAAGAGTATCAAAAGGTTTTCTTATTAAAAGCATAGTGAATGCTAGGTCAAAAGACAAACTATTAGTTTTGAATCCTCTAACAAGCTTGCACTTAACGGTGTGTTTTTAACCTTTAACAGGGTTGGCTCTTCACCGAGCTCACTTCAGAAGAGTGAAAATTTTGGGTTATCGGTCCCAAGTGGTTTTTCCCTTAACATGGTTTCCACGTTAAAAATCCATTTGTCAAATGTGTATTTCTTTAATTGAATTGATAGTTTACTTTACACATTACTAAAACTTGATTGGTTGATAAACACTAAGTTTAATTGTTGCTACTTGGTAAAGGCTAGAAAAGATAAACAATATATCAAACCGAGTAGTATATATTTGTTAAATTTATTTAAGGAATACATCTTGATGGACTGAAAGATAACTAGAGGATATTATATTTGAAATTTAATTTTTGGTTGGATTTTTTGAATTATTTTAAGGCCACTGATTCACACCCCCCCCCTCTCAGTTATTCTAATAATTGGTATCAAAGCTTTGGTGCTTGGAAGAGATTTTTAAGACGTAAGCTAAAAGATCACAAGATGAGTAAAAGAGATGTGCCTAAGTTGAACAAAGACAACTTTGCATTATGGAAAAGAATGATAAGACTCCATCTATCAGGTATTGGAAAAGATGTTACACAATACTTAGATACTGAATATGTTGCACCTACTAAACCTCTAATTGTTGATCAATTGAGAGAGAAACATGAACACAATTCTATGATGATAGAACTTTCTTCTTCACTATCCGATGATGAATTTGAAGATGTGAAATCAGGCACCACTACAAAGAAAATGTGGAACAAACTCAATCTAGTACATGGAGGAGATGCAAATGTGCTGAGAGCTAAAGCTCAAAGCCTAAGAGGAAATTTTGATGACCTGGAAATGAAAGAAGGAGAGAACATCACTCAGTACAATGACATAATCAAATAAGTTGTTAATGTTATTCGAGGAGTAGGAGGAGTACTTGAGGAAGAAAAAATTGTAAGTAAAATTCTGAGAACCTTACTACCTGTTTATGCTATTAGAGTATCTGCAATTCTAGAAATGAGAGCAATAGCTAGTAACAATGTTACTCTTGATATTTTGATTGGTAGACTTATTTCATTTGAGATGAAAAACTATGACAATAGTTTCTTACCAACTATTGAGTCTGCATTCAAATCTTCTCTGAAAATAAGAAAATCTAGTAACAAACACACCATGAGAAATGATAGTGACAGTGATTGTGATGAACAAGATCAACTTGATGAACTTGAAGCACTAATGGCTAGAATATTACATAGAGGTAAAGGAAGATACAAAGGTAAATTACCATTGGTCTATTTTAATTGCAAAGAAATTGGACAATTTGCTGCTAGATGCCCTCACAAGAGAAAGGATGAAAGAAACAATGACATATCTTTTGAAAAGAAATTTGACAGAAGTGATAACCGAGAGTACAAAAGAAACTGACACTTTGACAGAAGAGATAAACGAGAATACAAGGACAAATGCAAGAAGGCTTGTTACCTAGTTGAGAACAAAGCTAAAAATACTGACATTGATTCTAATGAAGATGTTGAGGTAGTGTTTGTTGCTATGAAGGATGATTCAGATGAAGAAGAAAGGTATGTTGAAACTACACTCATATCTAAAGTTAGAAAAAATTATGTATGTATTATTGATAGTGGATGTACTCATCACATGACTCGAGATAAAGAAAAGTGTGAAAATTTTGAATATTATAATGATGGGTCAGTTAGGATGGGTAATGAATCACCTTGTGCCCCACTTGAAGGAAAAGGTACCATCATTTTTAATAAACTAATCAGATGTGAAAATGCATATTGGGTGAAAGGACTTAACTATAATCTATTGAGTGTTTCACAACTGAACAACACAGGACACTGAGTTGCATTTGAGAACAAAAATGCAATGATCTACAATGGAACAGGAAAGTTGATCGGTACTTGTGAACAAACAAAAGGTAACCTATTCTATCTTCATGCAGATATTAAGACCACTTGTTTATTGGCTAGAAATGAAGAGGCTTGGTTGTGGTATAAAATTTTATCTCATGTGAATTTTGACAAAATGGTTAAGATAAGAAAGAAAATAAAAGTAAGAGTCTTACCGAGTATGTCAAAGCTTGACCATATTATGTGCAAGAATTGTCAAAAAGAAAAAATGACAAAGTCTAGTTTCAAGAGAAAAACCTACACATCTAATGCTATTCTAGAGTTAGTCCATACTGATTTATGTGGACCAATGAGAACAAAGATATATTATGGTGATAGATACTTTATTCTATTTGTTGATGACTATTCTAGGATGATGACTGTCATATTTTTTAAAAGAGAAATCTAAAGCATTTAGGATGTTCAAATGGTATAAATCAAAAGTTGAAAAAAAAAGTGGAAAAGAACTAAAATGTTTAAGATCAGATAGAGGAGGAGAATTTATTTCTAATGAATTCACTAACTTTTGTAATGAGCATGGGATTACAAGATAGGTTTCTGCACCGAGAACACCACAGCAAAATGGGATTGTTGAAAGGAGAAATAGATCAATTATTAATTGTGCCAGAACACTGATGATTGAAAAAGTAATCACACAAACATTCTGGAGAGAAGGTGTAAGTATTGTTGTTTATAGACTAAATCGATTTCAATTGGAGAAAGACACCAATAAGACACCTTATGAGTAACGGTATGGATACACACCAAATGTGAGTTACTTTAGAATTTTTCGAAGTCAATGTTATATACTGAAAGATGATAGAAATGGGAAACTTGATTCTAAAAGTGATGAAGGAATATTTCTAGGATATTCTACCCAAAGCAAAGCTTATAAATGTATAAAAAAATCTTCTAACAAAGCCATTGAAAGTACAAATGTTAAAGTGGATGAATTTAAAGAGAAAAATGGTGAGGAAAGTATAAAGGAACCAGAAGATTACAACATATTTTTCTACATTGAAGAACCTGAAACTTTTCCTGAGAAACAGTGTAACGCTACCGAGAAACAGAACAATGCAACAGAGCAACAGGATGCACACATGGAGAATCATGAAAATTATCACAATGTTGAGCTGAGAGATGAAGATAAAAATGAAGAATAGAGATTTGAACCTGTACCTGCTAAATATGTTAGAAGACACCATCCACAGGACCAAATCATTGGAGACAAAAGAGCTAGAATGAGAACAAGAAGTCTCTTAACACTAGATGTTTGATTTGTGATTTTGAGCCTAAATCTATTAATATTGCACTTGAGAATCAAGAATAGGTTAGTGCAATGGATGAAGAGATTGGAAAGATTGAGAAGAATAAAACATGGACATTAGTACCCATACCAAGTGACAAAAATGTCATTGGTACCAAATGGATATTCAAAAACAAACTGAATGAGAATGGAGAAGTCACAAGAAACAAAACAAGACTGGTATGCAAAGGGTATGCACAAGAAGAAGGTATTGACTATGGAGAAACCTTTGCGCCCATTTCCAGACTAGAAGGAGTAAGAATTATACTTTCTTATGCTAATTTTAAAGGATTCAAAGTATGCCAAATGGATGTCAAATCTGCATTTCTAAATGGAATACTAGAAGAGGAGGTATATATTGAACAACCTGAAGAGTTTGTTGATCCTAACAAGAGGAAATTGGTTTTTAGAATACACAAAGCCTTGTATGGATTAAAACAAGCACCGAGAGCATGGTATGAAATACTTCACTCTTATCTCATTAGTATTGGATTTGATAGAACAAGTGACAATAGTAATCTATATTTGAAAGGAGATACTGATGATAAGATTTTGATTGCTAAGATATTTGTTGATGATATCATATTTGGAGTTAATGATATGTTATGCAAGTCATTTGTTGATGAAATGAGAAAAGAATTAGAAATGTCAATGTTTGGAGAGATCAAATTTTTTCTTGGTCTACAGATTCTACAACAGGATGAAGGCATCTACATCACACAATCAAAATACATCAAAGAAGTTATGAAGATATTCAAGATGGAGGACTCCAAACTAGTTGGAAAACCTATGGAAACCAGATGCAAATTGACAAAGGAAGACAAGACAACGAAGGTAAATCAGACCTTATACAGATCTATGATTGGAAAACTAATGTATGTTGTACACACTAGACCTGATATAACACATGCAATTGGTATAATTGCAAGATTCTCTGCTTATCCCAAGGAATCACACATGACTTTTGTCAAAAGAATTCTAAGATATCTGAAGAATACTGAAGACTATGGTTTGTGGTACAATAAAGAAGGAAAATTTGAGCTACAAGTTTATACTGATGTTGATTGGGCTGGAAACATAGATGATAGAAAGAGAACAACATGAGGAGCATTCTTTATGGGTGACAGACTTGTCACATGGATAAGTAAAAATCAAGGATGCATATCTTAATCAACTGTAGAAGCAGAATATGTGGTTGTTGTTGCAAATTTCTCTAACATTGCATGGAACAAGCAATTGCTGAAAGGTATGAATGAAGAGATTCTTGACCCAGTAATTATCTATTGTGATAATACGAGTGCTATAAATATCTCAAAGAACCCTGTGATGCATGCTAAGACAAAGAACATAAGTATCATTACTTGAGGGAAAAAGTACAAGAGAAAGAGGTGATACTAGAATATGTACAATCCAAATAACAATTAGCAGACATATTCACAAAACCATTGCCAAAAGATACATTTGAGTACCTGAGAAATAGAATAGGGGTTCGACCCTTGTCTACTGGTCACTAAGCTGACTTGGAGGCTGCTTCAGCCTACATCAACAGATTATTCATGTTGATGCAAGCTAAGCTATGGACTACAATGGTATTTTAGTACAAGAAGATAATATTTTTTTTTGCCATTTCTCTCAAAGGGAGAGAAGGATACAATAAAATATTTATCATGGTCATACAAAGGGAGAGAGATTAAATGAAATATCTAATGATAAGAGATAGAAGAGAAATATCCATTAGGAAGAAGAACATCAGTCAAAGGGAGAGAAAGATCCAATGATGATTCAAAGAAATAACCATCCATCAAAGGGAGAGAATTAAAGAAACTTCACACTGCATATCTATCCAAAAAAGGGAGAAAAGATTCTATATCAAAGGGAGAGCACACAGAAAGAATCAAATCTAATCTAGAAGAGCTTACCGAGAGTCAGATATTTGAATTGGTTATAGAACAATAAGTTTGGTATAATATGGCATGTTTTATATTGTGTTACCATTAATGCCAAAGGGAGAGATTGATGAACTATAACTGATTGAATATTTGAAGATGATAAGTTGATGATCACCGAGCTACAAAAGAGAATGCAACACATTAAATTAGTTAATGTATTGTATTGGAATTAATGTCAACTTGATATAGTTTGATTGGTCATATACATATTATCATAAACTTAGAAGAAGTGAAGAGACAAATTTTATGCAGTCGGTAAAAGATAAACGTTCAGTATACACTGAGTCACAGTAAACACTAACGGAATATAGTATAAACTGAGCATCGCAGTAACTGAGCAAGCGTTACTAAGAAAGAGTCATCGAGCATAACTAAAGTGGTCACTGAGAAAACTGAAGTCAATAACCAAGCTAACTGAAGTTGATCACCGATCAGAACTAAAGATAAAGAATGACAAAAACACTTAGCTGGCAGGAGCTATATTTAGATGGACTGATTGATTGCTTTATTTTTATCGATCAATTAAAAACTAAAGAAAGACAAGAGATTTAAAGCATGTTTTATTCACATATAACAAGGAGAGATTTGTGGAATAAAACTGAAGAAGAGCTTTACGGATTAAAGTAGGCATGGCAAGATTTACGGATCAAGAAGTGATCTATGACAAAACAAGGAGATTGAATGAAAAATCATGTCTATATAAAGAGACAAGTAATTCATTATGAAGATAAGGAATGCTGAATTTTAATTCTGGTGAAGTTAGAAGTCTTCATGCAAATCTGATCATACATGCTAAAGAACAGAGCCAAGGAATTCTGCAGACACCGAGCAACAAAGGAAAGAGCATTCACCAAGCAGAACAGAAGATAGAAAGAGAGCAAAGGAATTAAAGATCATATTGATCAGAGAGGTATTATTGGATTAACAATAGATCTAAATATCTGCAAGTTAAAGTTGTATTATTGAACAGATCATTTATTGTTTCAGTTTAACCATTGATTCAGAAAATCTCTTAACTGAGTAGGATTTGATCATCCTTATTGTATTGAGATACTCAAGAGTATCAAAAGGTTTTTTTATTGACAACATATTGAATGCTAGGTCAAAAGACAAATTCTTAGTTTTGAATCCTCTTACAAGGTCGCACTTAATAGTGTGTTTGTAACCTTTAACAGGGTTGGTTCTTCACCGAGCTCACTTCAGAAGAGTGAAAATTTTGGGTTACCGGCCCCAAGTGGTTTTTCCCTTAACAGGGTTTCCACGTTAAAAATCTGTGTCAAATGTGTATTTCTTTCATTGCATTGATAGTTTACTTTACACGTTACTAAAACTGGATTGGTCGGTAAACACTAAGTTTAATTGTTGCTACTCAGTAAAGGCTAGAAAAGGCAAACAGTATTATCTAACCGAGTAGCATATATTTGTTAAAGTTATTTAAGACATACATCTTGATGGACTGAAAGATAACTGGAGGATATTATATTTGAGATATAAGTTTTGGTTGGATTTTTGGAATTATTTTAAGGCCACTGATTCACCCCCCCCTCAGTTATTCTAACACTCTCCAATATGTTTGACACATTTTTTCTTATTTACAGAGAGATAGATCTATAAAACTTCCTAATCCAAAAATTGGTAGTTACTATTAATTTGGACACCCTCGAATTGGGGGCCATCCAACCCTTTCTTACACTTTTTGATCTCAAATTATAGCTATTGGTTCCTCTCTATATCATCTTTCCAATATCTCGTGCAACCTGCATAAGATAAATATAATGATATTGATTTCATGATAATAAATTTATAATGCCTCTATAAACAACACAATAAAATCAAGACCAATTTAATGGTTGAGAATGTAAATAAATACCTTATACAATCTACATAAGATAAAAACAATAATATGTATTTTATACCACCCAACGTTTCTAAATTAGTATTAAACAATCATTTATATAATAATACTTTAAGATTACAATAGAACTAAGATCAATTCATGATAACCAAGCCAATACAAACAAGTGCCACGTAGTGGCTAAGTATTTGCTTATAATTAATTATTGTTATAATATTGATATAATTTAATTAAGTATAATAATTTTTAATTTTATTAGAAATAATAATCTAATAATAATAGAGAAGTGACCCATAATTTTTATAAGCAAACTAAAAAATAAATAAATTATTTATGCAATAATTTTTAGTCAATTTACTATATTTTTTATGAAGATTCGGGGGAAGTTGAGTACCTCAGAGCTCAATGCAGAACTCTTATCCCTAAGGTGGTATCCTCTGAAGATGCTCTTTGTCTTGCAGAGGATATCACTTTAGAGGATATCAACAATGCCATTAATTCCCTCAAAAATGATAAAACTCCTGGCCCTGATGGCCTCCCCATTGAATTCTACAAAGCCAATCAACAATGGATTGCCAAAGACCTCCTTTAAATCTATAATGAAGCTTTGGCCCAGGGATCTCTTGGTCCCTCTATCAACAAAGGCATTATTAAACTTATCCCCAAGGATGGGGATAAAGCTCTTATCAAGAATTGGAGACCGATTACTCTGCTAAA
>MU225037.1:61646-105249 GCA_018584345.1 Thuja plicata | reverse complement strand
AGAAACTTCGTAGATTACTTCAGGACGGCCATGCCACCTTTTTTGCTTTCGAACTCAAGAATGGTCATGAATGGAGGAAGAACCTGGATAACCTGCAGCTGTTTGAGAAGACCTTGGACAAAGTAAGAAAATAAATTAAGCGAAACAGGAACTCCAAGAAAGACATCTTAGCCATGCTTGCTGAAATTCAAAATAAGAAAAAAGTTGCGTGGATGGAAGGTGAAAAGGGCTGGACCACATGGGTCGATATCACTGACGGACACCTCCATTAGTGGATTATTGGGCTCCCCTTTTTGTATACTGTTGTTAGCTATGGATACTCATTTCATTTTGCTCTTTTGAGCTGTTGTTCCGCTGGGGCCCTGTCCCCTTTTTGATACTTTGAACTTGATCGTTGTAATCTCCTTTTGATCACTTTATAATCAATACAAAAAAAAAAATTTACTATATTTTTTAAAAAATAATTATTTAATATAAAATTTGTATAATGTATGAGACAATAATATGAAAAATTATTATGTTAAATTTCTTATTTTTAAAATAAATTATAGGTTTTGTAAATTTAATATCATTTATCATGTTTAAAATAATCTACATAAATATTTTTATATTTATTATATAAAGTATATGTTAAATAAGTTTTATATTTTTTAATTATATAAAAGAAATTAAAATTTATTTAAACGTGGTACTGTGTAGGAAAAAATGGATTATGGAAAGTGTTTCCCAGAAATTCGTTATAAGACCCCAAACTTATTAGTCAATAAGCGTGAAGAAAAATAATTTTCATCATTTTATAACTTAAATATTTCAAATATATCCTTTAAAAAAAAATTAAAAGTTTTGAAAAAATAAAAAATACTGAATTGTAATTGATTGAAATAACTTGTTTTAATATTTAATTAAGAAAAACTCATCCTTAATAATTAATAATATCTTACACAATCTAAATAAAATAAAAACAATCTAAATAAAATCAAAACAATGATATTGATTCTATTTTGCTAATTTAAAAATCGAACAATACCAATTCATAATTACCCATATAAATAATATTTCACACAACTTACATAAAATGAAGATCATTAATTTGATCCAGCCAACTTTTCACGAACATAAAAGCTATACAATCTTTACATTTAAAATCTCCATTTTTTCAATTTAAAAAAAATGTTATACAATCTTCTCTTTTTTTATGACAAGCTTAAGCATGGACTATCATTCCCTGCATTAGTTTATGCATATTTTTTTAATAGTATCTCATCCTTCCTTAGTATTTTCATAAATTTATTAATGATTTTTTTTTATTTTAATGGTATCTCATCCTTGGTGTTTTTCTGATTTACGTTAAGTTTTTTTAGCTAATTCATTATAATAATTCTATAATAAATACAATTAAAAATTAGCACCTTATATTGCCCTTAAAATCCCCCACCCCACGCATTACTAAAACACTAGACATCATTAATAAAGTTAAAAGGCACGAATAAGAATCTCCTTTTGGCAATAAAGGTATTGGAATATTTTATAAAGAACAATTGCAATGATGATGGATGTGTTATCATTTATTTTGACTTTGTTATATTATATTGATTGCTATGGTCACATGAATGTGCAAAGAATAATCGAGACAATGAATTATCAATTTTATTCTTATTCTTAAATTGTAAGAGGTAAAGCATCTCTTTTTGGAGGCAAGCTAAAAACGATTATTTAACGATTTATTAATATTGGAAGTTTGTTTTAAAGAAATATATTTATTTATTTTATAAGTTTAAGTTTAGTAGTCAAGTTACAAGGTTTTTAATGAGTTTATTAAGAATTAAGTTTTTTTTTTTACTAAATAAAGAGCAGAAGTTGAAGTTTCATATTGAAATAAATAGATAATACAATAATCCAAAAAATTCTATGAAGAGTAAATAAACCATCACCAAAAAACCATACTAAAACTGATATGTTTAATCTTTCAAGTTTCTGACTACTATAGCAAAATTTATCTAATCTGTCAACTATCAGTCTAAGCTTGATCATCCATAGAAGGGGCAACCATGTTGCATTTTGCACAAAAAGTCTAACTATAAAGAGAATAAAACCTATTCGGTGATCATCCACAAAGCAAAATAAAATTATGCAAATCCATATCTATTTCAGAAATGCGAAAAGTGTTGTCATCCTTGACCAATGTTTCTCTTGGTGTTCCTGCCCAGGGATATGCTAAGTCTCTCACCCTTGTTGCTCAATCTCCATTGTCGAGGATGACCATGCCTCAAACCTAGATGTAGGATGATCAAATAGAGCTACAGACTTCATTCTGATATTATGTCCTTCTGCCTCACTCGTTGGCTCTTTAATACTCTATTATGCTTGTGGTCCTCCTTCTTCCTCCTCTTCTTCTGAAGAGTGTTCACTACCTAACCCATCCAAATTCTCATCATGTTTATACTTAAAAAGCCACTCCCCATCCTCGTTGATCTTATTACCAATTGATTTCCCTAAAATGTCAGTTATGCCAAGCACTCTTTCAAGAAATCTTACACTTCTCTACATTACAATTGTCCTTGATTCCTTAATTCTCCCACTCCCATCCAGTTAATTCAAAAACCTCCTTGTAGGGCCTCCATAAATATTTCTTTGAATACCTGCCCCAAAGTATGGTATTCTTCGCCTCACTTTCATTACCAACACATAGTCCATAAGGAAAGGGATTGTCAATTTCCATCAATGTTGATTATTGCGTCATGTAGACCAAATATATATTTCTTTTCAAATAATCTAACACAGATTTCTTCCGCCACAACCTTCTTTACCCCCACCACCAGGATTGATGCAAGAAAACCAGAGAGAAATCTGTATCTACTTTATGTGTATGGTTTGCACGAATGAAGTTAAACCCTAAAATTCTCTTGATTGCATGAACTATCAATCTATTCTTATACTTAATTACCTCTTCGATTCTAATGTCTGTAATGGAGTCGTCGAATATCATTTGTCTATTAGGGGACGTAAGCTTGATTGGAGTATCTATGTTTGATCTCTTCCACTCACCTAAGAATAGAGAAGGTCGTAAACTAGTTCGACGAACAAAGCAGAAATGAAAATACCTATTCAAAAAAAATGGAGATAAAAAGCTCAAATAATAATGAGGTTCTTATCACCTCGAGGATCCCCAAATGTGCTTGTGGCTTCTGTCTTACACTGCCCATTTCTAAATATGGTTTATGCATTTAAAAGGTGGCTCTACTTTCAAAACTTATTTGTATATATCTTTGTCGCACCGCTGAAATCTCAATCCTTCAATCTTATTTCAATTTTGAGCCTACGTCACCACCTAAAATAATGCCACTTTAAGTGTGGTAAGTATACATCATCTAGCCTCTTCTTTGTTTATATGTCATCCAAATTTAGACCCAATCCAACTTTAGATACTTTTCTACATTTAGCTCCCTTATTCTACATTCATTGCCACCCTTGAAAACTAAATGCCCTCATTATATCTTCAATCACACAACTTAAATTTAAAATTGCCGCTACTAAAGGTTGTATGCCTTCTATACATTTTCCTATATCATTTCTTCCAGATGGATACTTTCCTTCAACCAACATTCATACTTTCTACCTACCTTCTTCATTTATCTATTTTCTCAATTTTTCAAGATGAGAAACAGTCAAATTTTCAAAAAATCATACCTCATTGTTAATGTTTAGCTAGAATGAAATAATTTTGTTGTTTGTTCCTAATCTACCACCATCCTATCTTTATTAACTGTTGAGCTTATGTCTTGCTTCATTCTATTCATTCTTCAATTTCCTTATTGGTGTGGGTCCACAACACATACCCCATTTTTGGTCCTCTGACCATGTGGACCCCCCTTTTTCTTTTGGCTTTTGGGTCTGCCCTTATCCATGTTCCTTGAACTAGGTTCTTGAGGGGCCTATTTAGAGGAATAGAGTGTTTTTTGGCCTTTTCGCCCTTTTGACATTTTGGAGGAGCCAAAGTCCCCCAAAATGCCGAAAAGGCCGAAGGTCCGAGCCTGGCCCTTTCGGTGTTTCGGCCACCGAAACACCGAAATGCCGAAGGGTAGAACCCGAAACACCGAAAGGCCGAAGGGTAGAACCTTCGCACCTTTTGGTGTTTTGGCCTCTGAAACGCCAAAAGGTGGATGAGGCCACCTGGCTTTCGATGTTTCGGCCTCCGAAATGCCGAAGGTCGGTGACATCATCCATGAGCTATTTAAGCGCTTAGTCACTCTTCTTTCTCACTTTTTTTTTTCCTTGCCTTCGTCTCCTCTCTCCTCCGCGCGCATTTCATTTCTTCTATCACCGTGCTCTGTCAATTGTTCCTCACTCCCTTTGGTCATTGTCCTCCCCTCGCGTTTAACAGGTAGGATTTTCGTCCTCTCTTCGTATCGAGCTTGTTTTTTCATTTATTTTTTGTCTGTTTGTGTTAGGTTTTCGGCCTAGTCAGGTCATGCTCCCTCCTAGGTCCCTAAGGTTTGCGCCATGGGACTGGTGGAGGGGTCGCTCTCCCCTTTTTCCATTTCCTTTTGTTTTTTTTAGAGTTAGGGTTTCTAGCGTCGCAACCTAGTCGCAAGTTTTTAGCCTCCAAAAGGCCGAACATATCCCTCCCTAGAGCAATTTTACAACTAAGTACATTTTGTACTTTCAGAAGGGTCAGTGTTTCAGACCTCTAAAATCTCAAAAACCCCTCTAATGTTGAAAGGTCAAAACGGCCGAAACCTTCTTCAGACTTTCACACTCTGAAAGCCTGAAAGTTTTCATCAGCCTCTGGATCTATCAAGATTTTGGGTTTTCGCACCTTGATTCTCTGCAAGAGTTTTCACACTCCACAAGTTCGGAATTACTTGCTTCACCATCAGCCTCATCCTTTGCATTTTTGGCCTTTTCACACCCTGACCTTGTCTTTGACGTCTGAAATCCTGAAACACCTGAAAGAGCAAAAACTCCATTTCTAGCTACTTAAGAACCCTCTGCTTCTGATTTTCTTAGTTAGTTTGTTTCATTTCCTAATTTTTGGTTTTATTTCAATAAAGATACTAATACTTGCATTTTTTTCTCACAGGAATGCCTGAGAAATGAACAACATCGCCGATGAAGTACCTCTACAAAGGCAATCACCCCTATCCAAAGATCGGGAACAAACACATAGAGAATATTGATACCGACATCAAAAATATGGACTGGGATCAGTTCCTAGTAAGGTGTTCCCAGCCAGTGGGAAGGTTTGAAGACTGTACCTCCCTGGTCCTATCGGGCTTGGTTAATGCAGCAGCCCACCCAGTGGCAGTCGTGTCATTCGAGTTGATCATGACCTTAGCTAACCACTACATACTAGATGAAAAGGTGGTTAAAAATGTAGAAGGACAGGTGGTTCTGTAACTAAGGCTAGACAATATAGAAGAGGTCTTCCATCTCCAAAAGGTCATGGACAAATTCTATAATTTCTACATAGAAAAGGGTCTAAGGTGGTTTAGGAACAAAGTTGAGGATGCATATGAAATTGCAAATCAAGAATATCTCAAGCAGTCTCTTCCGAAGAGCAAACTGGACAAGATAGATCTCAGAAGGGGGTACTTAAAAGATGACATCCAAGCAGCGATAACATTAATAATTCGAGTAATATGGACTACCTCAGTCAATCCAACTTGAGAACGGAATGATCTTACTGATAGAGAAGATCAGGAACCTCAAAGCTAGGTTTGATTGGGCCACTATCATAAGTGATAATTTGGATGAGAAAATGGCCGCGGTTAAGCACAACCCAAAATTCTACATGAATACATATATAGTGTACCTGTTTACCACACGATAAGACTATCCAGGGCTCACAAAACGGGGAAACATCAATGACCCAAATGCACGACCTTATATTGTCTATCCACAACTAGTGAGAAGAGCATATATGCCAGAAGATAGCCCAGATTATAGGATAGTGAATGACACTTTTATCTTTGCAATCATCAGATCCATAGAGGGTGACTTCGCAAAGAGACTGTCAAAAGAAGAAGCTGCCAAAGTGAGGCCCATAGGGCTTATTACATATAGTTTAGGACTTTCACATACATCTGAGTGATAGGATCTACCCTGAACCCAAAGTAGCTACCCAGGTACCCATCTGATTAGGTATTCATCCTAGAAATGGATAAACAACTTGCAGATGCATATGAGCACATAAAGGATAAGAAGAAGCACTGATGGGACTTTTGCATTTCCCTAGGCCCCTACACTCTAAAAGACATGAAAATCTGTGAGTCCTTGGCCTTTGAGTGGGACGAGTTCCCAATCCAACTATATAAAACCATCCGGGCCCAATTTGACCAAATAGGCACATAAAGCCATATCATTGGCAAGTTTTACATCCATGAGCCACACATTGAAGATTATTGGATAAATTGTGTGGATGACCATGAGGTAAGGATCTGGGATTACTGCATGATATCCCTCACACTAGCATAAGCAGCTTCACAGATCATTATTCCCCCAAGGTTTGGGAAAAGGATTCAAATAATGTGCTAGAGTCAATTTATACTCTGGATAAGATATACAACAGGCCCATCTTGAATGTAGAGATAGATAAGGATGAAAATGATGACATTGAATTTAGAGCAAGGCATGTGGTTAGGATGACTGAGGCATGCATAAAGAGGCCTATCAAATGGATCCTATTCCCATGAAGACACTAATGAATCTGCCCTAGAAGGCAGATAAGAAACACGGAGAATGGTCCACAGTGCCCCAATAAAAGAAGGGCCCACCTCAGAAGCCAGGGATAGTGTATGGGCATGAACATCCAGTAGAATATGGTCCTAATCCTAGGCACAAAACCCAAAAAACTAGGATTACAGGGCAGATAGATCCTCCCGTTGGATCATCACAAGCCACCCAAGATCAAGTCCCTTCCACTTGTAGCCAAACTGCCCCTACCATTGGAGAAGGGAAGAAGACTTATAAAAGAAAGAGGGCTTATGTTGCCCCAAGATTGGAAACTTTACAAGAGGAGCTGGAAGAGGAAGATGTACCCTTGGTGAAAAGGCCTAGATCACAGGAAGCCTCTCTAAAGAAGAAGGAGATCACAAGGAAGCATACAGAGGATCCAAAAGAGCAGGAAAATCCTTTGGATGCCCTGGGCTCAGATGAGTTCTAGATATCTGATTTTGAAGGCCTAGAGGGCTTTGCAGACTAGGGGAATGATACACCTGACTCAACAATAGGAATTGACATGGGAACATAGGCACCCATCCAGCCTCAAGTGATCCTCACTACACCTCTGGCTGAATAAACTAATGTCGCACTAAACGTGCCTATCACAGGAGTGGACTCTAGCACTAGCCAAGGGTCAGAAACTCAAGATGCCACCACTACCCAGAGTATAGCAGGAGGTAATATAGTAGGAAAGAGTTCAACAACTCCACTTCCCCACATTCCAACTTTGCTAACCTCTCTCCCACCTCCCATTCAAACTCCACCACCTTCTTTCCCAACTCCCACACAAACTCTGCCTCCTTCTAATTCTACTCCACCACTTACGATGCCAATGCCCACTCCACCACCATCAGTTCCATATCCTTTCTTTATCCTGACTCCCCAAGTGTAGGTAAGCATAGAAGTTGTGTCTCCCTTCAAAATCAAACTAGGAGCCATGACTGGGCTTAATGCAAAAGTATTAATCAGTTCCCCAGGGGAGGAAGGCCAAGATAGAGATAAACAAGATGCTACAGTGGAAGAAGATAAGGGAGAAGAAGAGAAAAGAGAAGGAGAGAGCCCTGAGGAAGAAATGCATGATGGAGAAGGTAGGGGAGAAGGTGAACATAGGGAAGATGTAGAAGAGGAGGTGACCCCTGAATCACAAAACTTGGCTTCGTTCCTCCATATTGCCCCATTTGAGCCGGTTACAGCCTTTAGTAATTCTACTTGGTTTACTAAAGAGATTCAACCATGGAGAAGAACCTACACTGATGAAGAGGAAGGAGAAGACACAAGCATGTAATTCCTAGGGCAAGCCTTCCACTAGGTAGAGGTAAATATACCATCAAGGACCATATCCTATGTCACTCAAGACACCAGGGGTCATTGGAAAGCATAGGTAGCATTTCCTTCTACTAGAACCTCTCAAGAACAAATAACCCCTAAGGATTATACATTTGAAGATGTAGATCTAGGGGAGACAACCAGGGAAGGAAGTAAGACACTAGCAACCCTAGGGCCAAAACATGCTCTAGAATTCATGAGCAAAGAGGATGAAACCATCAAGTCCTTAACAGAGAAAAATGAGGCTCTAAAGAAATTAATTCATAAGATAGTGGGTCTTATTGACCCAAGTTACCCAAATGCCTCATTACAGGTTGTATTAGAAAAGAGAGCTACTCCAGACTTGCTGACAAGTATGACCCCTTCTTTCATTCATGCAAGTGCTATCTGGAAGAATGATTTTGAGCAGTATGAAGAAAGGGTTATCAAATTGTTTTCCAGGCCTTTCGGAGTTATTCTAATAGAAGCTAAAAAATTGATAAACATAAAGGAGAGTGATGGTGGATTAGATGTCAAGGTGACCAAATGGAAAATTGCTCTCCAAGACCTCAAGATTATCAAGAAGTAACGCTTAAAAATCCTAGTTAAGATATACGAGGGTGAAGAACTAGACAAATTTGAAACATGGATTAAGAGCATAGCCAAAAAAATTAAGGTTTGCAAAAAGTGCCTAGCCCGCATACTAGAAAAGAAGAAAAAAGTAATGGATCGGGTAGAAGAAATAGAAGGTTTCTTCATAGGTATTGGCTTAGAACTGTAGTGGGACCAAGACAGAAAAATCTTGCACCCAGCTAAGGAAGTGATACATCAATTCAAGGATATTCTGGCAAGTATTTGCACCAAAGAGGACCTACACCAATTTTTATATTCAAAGGAAGACATGCAGAGGATGTCCAAACACGAAGAAGAAATCATGTTCTTCGCTTCTGAATTGACCATTTTCAGAGAGAAGCAAGAACCGAGGATCAACAATTTCAAGAGGTGGGAAATAAATTATGAGGAAGTATAGGAGATAGTACAAAGGCTACAAGATTCTCATCCAGAAGTGTTCCCAAGCTGACTTCTCAAACCCAAACCACTATTTTTGAGAAATGCAGTTTTCACACTTAGCCTTTTCCCCCCCAAAGGCTAATTTTGGCATTTCGGCCTTTCGACCCTTTTGACCCTCTTGGTATTTTGGCCTTTTGCCCCATTTGGCCTTCTCAACTTTTTAACATTTTGGCCTCTAAAAGGACCAAAATTTTGGGGTCTCTAGTTCTAATTTCAACACTTAGTTGAATTTACAATTGGCAAATTTTGGTGCAGAGGTCGGGGTCCAAATTTATGGGCTTTTCTAGCGAGATCACTTTTTTGCATGAAATTTTAACTTCAGATTAGATGGATGCCTAACTAGAGCTCATTTTGCAAGGACTAAGGGTCCTCTATCAGGTCCCACCTCGAAGAGAACCATAGGTGAATATTCCAAGGGAGAACTCAGAGATCAAGAAGAAGACTCCAATTGCATCCAATGAAACTCTAGCTTCTCTCTCTCTCTTCTTTCTCAACAAGTTTGATCCTTTTTGCATGGTCAAACTGATTGTAAATGGATTAAAAATCCATGCAATTTGTTTATTATTAGTTATCAATAGTTTCCTTCAGCAAATATTTAGTTTTAGTTTGTTTTCATTGTTTTTAGAGTCTTTGATGCCCTGATTTCGACATTCAAAGTTTGTAGATCAGAACTCTATACATTGCAATCAAAAGAAATGTAATAGTGGTCGGATTATTAATTCAATAAAGATCTAAAATTGGTGCTTCATTCATGGTGTGATATTTTCTTCTATCTATGTGAAATTGATGAATGTGTGCATGTTTATTCATTCTTTTTAAAGAGTTGATTGTTTTATTGTTTTTTGAATCTGTGTTTATTTAGTTAGAGTTTGTTGTTGTTCATATACCTTGTTGTGACAAATGTATGGGAAATATCGTCTATTGGGCTCAATAATAAATCCATCTTGTGTGTGCGCACGTCTTGGTGGCTTCATGATTTGATAGGTTTTAAAAATATCGCACGAGTGAATACATTTTCTCTCCAAACGATTGCATCCATTGGGTATAGAATTGTGACATTGTCTGATTTATACTTAGTGGGTTTGTTCTAAATCTCCCCATCATTATATTCACAAGGAAGGGTCAACAATGGTTTATGCCCGTTAGGATTTCATTTTTAGAAAATTACTTCATTTCTTGTTACCCTACTCATTTAAATTTCTGTTATAAATCTAAAAGCAATCTGAAAGTAACCATATTTAAAACAAAAATCTGCATCATTAGTAGAATACGTACATTGGTAAATTGGAAAATAAAACAAAGCACTAAATTTGTTTTGCAATTTGATGTCTTGAAAGTACCAGCAAAGGCCTCCTCATGAATATTCACATTTATCTTCAATAGAGTTAACAAGCAGGTTGTACCACGACCCCGGAGAACCTTGGGAATAACTTTGTTATCCTTTCAAGAGAGGAAATCGAATCTCGAGATCCTAGCCATTGACTTGTGTAAAAATGACGCTCAATAGAAGTGGCACTAGGAGGGCCTCAATATTGAAAAGATGGATAACATTGGATCTTTCTCTCCAGAATGGTTTGAACGAGTGCGTAGATCATCTCTGAAAAGAGGCGAGTTCCTTGAACTCACTCATCACCGTAGAGCTCATAGAGATAAAGGGAAGATAAGAGAGAATTCCTCTCACCATCCTACTGAGTCCTAGAATCTTCTTGGACAACAATCACACATCACTGCCCTAACTGTTCTCACACCCATAAACCAAAATTAGAACTTGCAAAATCATAATTTGCAGCAACCTTGCCCAATGGCTTTCTTCACTAACGTACAAAGCTCACCATTAAAATTTGTTGGGTAGATCCATGAATTTTCCAAAAATCCAAAGTATTTTTGCATGTGTTTCATATATGGTGATTAAAGGACAGCAGAAGAGCACATCCATGCCTTCAAAGAAATTTTTAACCGCAAAGAGATTTCCTACCAAGATGTTTTCTATCGTCTATTCCCATACACTTTGGGGGAATTTGTGTACAACTAGTACCTGAACCTACCATAGGGATCTATCTCTGCATGGATCAAATTTGAAACCAAATTTCTCAATCAATTTAAGTTGTATGTGAACCTTGCTATGACACATTACCAATTCATAATAACAATAAAAGATCCTAGGGAACCCATCGCCATGTTCAATCATCGTTCCACAAGATGCACCAAAATTTGGAAGCTCCTTACACCATACCAGAGGCATTCGTCATACAACTTTACCTCAAAGCTTTGGACTCCTTCACCTCAAATTTTCTAAGATGACTTCCCCCTGTAGATAGAGACACAATGGAAAAGGTGTATAATGATGCCATAACATTCACACAGCAAATGGACCCACAAGAAGGGAAATTCGTGACTATGCCAACCATTAACAACACCACTGCCCCACACCCATTTTCAACAAGCATTCAAGCTTTGGCCACTCATACGCCTTCGCTAAATACAATTCTGGCACAACCATTGACAACCCTACCACCATCCATCACTTATACTAGTTACGAAGCTTATAAAACAACATTTGTGGAGCAAAGGGTTGTGCCCAAAGCTGAACATGATACTCACCTAGCCTCTAAGATGGATGGTGTGAAGAAAAACTTGTCCCAACTCACAAGTGAGCTCACCGGGATGAAGTTAAATCCTTCCCAAAACCAAAATGGGTACCAACGGGCACCAACCGGTCAGAATGCTTATCCTCAGAATCAGAATTGGAGTTTCAACACTTACAACAATAATAAAAATACACAGGATAAGCCATTTGGGAAGAAAGGATCCAATAGACTGTGGAACACCCAGCCGAACAATGGTAGCATACCGATGGATAATGCTAATACCTATGAAGCTAAGGAGGCCAATTTTTTCAGGGCTCCGAATCTACGCCAAGACAATGACAAATATTCAAGAAACTCCTGTAGCCAGTATCCTCAAAATCTAGAGGGGCCCCCCATCCAGTTCAACACCATGATGTTTGACTCCTATGAATCTAGAAATGGGGAAAGGTCAAACCCCTATTCCGGAGAAGAAGAGTTTGTGTTCTCATTCCAGAAAGAGAACAAGTCTGAGTACTCTGAAGTTCATGCTTTCCAAAATTATCATCGGAGCTCCAAAAATCTATGGAGCCGAACATATGGATGATGGCATAGCTCTGAGTAAAAAACCAACTCCACCAGATCCCCAGGAAAGCAATAATCCTATGCCACCTAGAGGTCTGAATGCTCCTGCATCATCCCCACCAACTACGTTTTCTAGTTACAAGAGCTCAGCATGGTCAAATGAAAAAATACAGTGCAATCGAAGAATTAAAGAAAACAAAGGCAAACATTTCCATGTTTGAGATGATTCAAGGTTTCCCTTCTCAGAGAGAAGCCCTCCTGAGATCCCTGGACCATTTAAAGCAAGGTACAATGGCTAGCAGTGAAAAGATCACCTCTAACATCAACACTTCTAAAGCTTTCTTGGCGATGTTCAATGACAAGATAGAGGTACCACCATTCCTGCTCAGTCTGTGGATATTAGGGAAGAACTTACACAATTTCTTGATTGATCATGGGGCTTCATGTAACGTCATGCCTTTATCCATTTTTATAAAAACTAGGAATGATTCTACAAACAATAAATAGAGTGGTGATTCAGCTCGACAATATAGAAGTCAAGGTAATTGGTGTACTCAAGGACATACATATCCAAAAATTTGCTGACCCAAGGATACAAGAATACATTGATGTGCACATAGTAGATATCCCTAAGACTTATGGAATTCTACTAAGTCAAGAATCGACCAAATTCTTGAGAGGATGGTTGTCCATAGATTTCACCCTACTGTGGAAACCATAGAAAAGACTGAACAACCAAATCAAGATTGATGTTGAGCCTAAATTAAGGAGGATGATCACTGACTATAATGCTCCAAATGAAGTTTTGTTTACATAGACCGGCCTAGGAACCTATCAGATGGATGACATTCTCATTTTCCAAATCAAAGAATTTGAAGAACAAGACCATAGTCTTGTGCCGGGCCTACTAGAGTTCAACATCCATGAGGACATCTTTTAGAGCTTTATCAATAGCATAACAACAAGCATGCAACACCTAGGGAAAAATGTGGACCCTTACATCCTCCTACTACTAGGGTACTATCGGTTACATAATGTGAGCCACTCAGAATTCACATGCTCCAATTTCCAAAATGTGTTGTCCCAAGTGCTAACCCAAATTGCCAAGTACCAGTTGAAGTCCTAAGGAAGACTGAAGCAGAAATCAGAACCCTCAAAGTGGCAAGTGAAGGTGGCACACTATCTAGGGAAGATGACCTAGTAGACCTGGATGCCATGACCAAAATTCAAGGTAGTGGGTAAAATTTAGATACCAAAAGCCCTACCTTGAACTTATTTAGTGACTGGACCACTTCAATTGATGGAGCATGTCCACCCTACAGAGAGATATAGGAAGATAAAGATGGTGAAAATACTAAATTCCCTGGCCTCAAACATATTCAAGGGATGAGAAAAAGAGAGTCAACTTCCTCAGGCAGTGATGGACGAAAGAAGAAAAAGCTCCAAGCAAAGGTATTCTCAAAGAGGGTTCTTGATGACTTGAAACCCATGGAACAGTACCAAATATGGAAATTACACTTCGATGGCTCTAAGTGTAAACAAGGAGTAGGAGCGAGGATCGAACTAATAAATCCAAGAGGTAAGTATTTTTATGCTGAATATAGATTACAATTTATGTACACTAACAATGTTGCAGAATATGAAGCATTGGTTCGTGGACTCCTCCTGGCCAACGAGAAAGGAATAAAAGACTTGATAGTAGAAGGAGATTCACAATTGGTCATCAAAAAAGTCCATAATCAGTATTCTTACAATGATAAGAGGCTTTTATCCTACTAAAACACAGCATGGGACTTGATCAATGACTTTGAATCATTCAACATCAAAGCCATCTCATGAAGAAGAACTTCATCATCGATGCCCTACATGTATCCACTAGTTCATTACATCCAATGGAGAAGTCTAAACTAAATAATTTCTTAGTTGAACTCATTGGAGCCCCGGCCACATCACTAACTTCCATGTCTTTCAAGATGACCAAAACATCCTTGAGTTCATCATGTGCATAGGTGTGTTAGAAAAATAGATCATAGACAAAGAGAAGGAAAAGACAGAAGAAGAAGTTATCCTGGAAGACCCCGACGATCAAGGCATCATAAACCTAAGGACCAATTCCATACCCAAAGGAATGGTGGAACTAGAGAGGATTTTTTACAGTGATGGGACTGCTATGAAAAGACATCCAGACATACCACCTGATGGTAAAGAGTACAAAGCATGCAACCTTGGCACCAAAGATGAGCCAAGAGAAGTTCGCATTGGGGGAGTATGTACCAAAGAGGAGAAGGAAAAGATGGTCCACCTCCTTACAAAATATTGAGATATCATAGCCTAGATTTATGAAGAGATAAAAAGATACGACACCTCAATCATTGTGCACAATATCCCACTAAAACCAAATTCTAAATCATTCCGGCAACGTCAACTTCCCGTTAATCCTACTATGGAGCCCTTGATAGAAAATGAAGTCCAGAAGTTGCTAGATGCTAGAATCATATTCCCCATATGACACTCCACATGGGTGGCCAACCTGGTACCCATGAGAAAGAAGACTGGAAAGATTCAATTGTGTGTGGACTTCCAAAATCTAAACAAAGACTCTCAAAAGGATAACTACCCAATCCCTTCTCTCGATGAAGTACTGCAAGTAGTGAATGGTTCCAAAATGATGTCCTTCCTACATGGATACTCAAGGTATAACCAAGTAATGATGCAAGAGGAAGACAGATTAAAGATGACATTCACCACCAAGTGGGGGACATTTGCCTATTGATGGATGCCTTTTAGTTTAATCAATGTTAGGGCTACTTCCAGAGAGTGATGGACACTTCATTCAAAGGGATAGTTGAAAAATGTATCATCATCTACATGGAAGATTTGACTTTTTTTTCAAAACAGTGAGCCGATCATATAAGATATCTAAGGAGAGACCTCCAAAGATGCAGGAAATATGGGATTCCATAAATCCTAAAAAATGTGTATTAAGGGTGACAAAAGGTAAGTTTCTTGGACACATAATCTTAGAAACATGGATAGTGATTGACCCTAACCAGGTCCAAGCCATTATCAAGCTAACACCACCTCACAGTCGTAAAGAATTAAATTCTTTCTTCGAGAAGATTAACTTCTTAAGAAAGTTCATTTGTGGTTTTGTCGAGACAATAAAACCACTAAACAACATGTCGAAGAAAGATGCTATGATTGAGTGGAATCCCCTAGTAAGGAAGTCATTCAAAAAGATCAAGAATGCCATAGCAAAAGCCCCTATCCTTGTCAGTCCAGATTACACTATTCCCTTTAAAGTATATTCTTTCACGTCATAACACTCTTGCATCAGCATCCTCACACAAAAGAAAGATGGGGAGAAGAAGAGACCAATATACTTCATGAGTTTCCCCCTTAAGAATGTTGAAGTCAGGTACCCCAACCTAAAAAAACAATATTTTTCTTTGGTCAAAGTGGTAAAGAAATTTTGGCACTGCATCTTAAGGAGCAAAGTCTTCGGGATAGTCCCAGCCACAACCGTAAAATCTCTACCGATGCAAACTAAGCTAGGAAAGCGAAGAGGAAAATGGATGGAAATACCACAAGAATTTGACCTAGAAATCCAGCCAATAAAACTAGTAAGAGGCCAAGGCCTAACAAAACTGATCTCTGAAGTGGAAGAGGGTCTAGTATGCCTAAATTACATCGATCAAGGTGTGATCACTGATATATGGTATCAAGATGTAGTCTACTACCTACTATAGAATTTCTGCCCAGAGGGGATGAATAGCTCACAGAGAAGGGCTTTGAAAATAAAAAGTAGCTCCTACATGTTGAAGAATGGTTAGCTGTATAAACACAATTATGAAGGTTTATACCTAAGGTTCCTGGATAAACTCAAAGAAAAGGAAGTCCTAGAAGATTTTCATGACAGATACGGGATAGGACACAGGTCAGCTGAAGCAAATTCTTACCAAATCTTAAGGGCGGGGTATTTTTGGCCAAAATTGTTCAAAGACACTGGAGAACATGTGATATGATGCCACACTTTCCAAACAAGTGCAACTCGAGAGAGAAATCTAGCAATGCCTTTACAACCAGTACATGAGATACATTTGTTCACCCAATGGGGCTTAGATTTTGTTGGAATGATTAACCCCCTTTGTCTGTAGGACACAAGTTCATTTTAATAGCTACCAATTACTGCACATGTTGAATGGAGGCCCAGACACTGAAGAATAGCACCACAGAGATGGTAACTAAGTTCTTAGAGGAGCGCATCATAACTAGGTTCAAGATTTCATTCTATCTAGTTTATGACAATGCTCCCTCTTTATCCTCCACCTCACTCATGTAATGGGCCTTTGAAAACTAGTCAATCCTCAAATTCTCTTCAAATTATTATCCACAAGGCAATGATATAGCATAGTCTACAAACAAGATCCTGACGACAATGATCAAACATCTCCTCGATGACAATCCTCGGGATTGGCACACAAAATTGAAATATGGTTTATGGAAAGATCGGGTGAGGATTAAGAATGCCTTGGGAACATACCCATACCAAAATATTCTATGGCTTTCAACCGGTCTTCCTTATGAACTTAAAAATCCCAATTTTGATATTTATGAACGAGTACGTTGGAGGCAAAGATCAAGTGCAAGTTATACTCATGAACCTCCTCAACCTAGAGGAGAAAATAACTTTGGCCCTGGAGCATGTATCGAAGCACTGTGCCATCGTTAAGCGATGGTTTGACAAGAGAGCCACCATTAAAGCTTTCAAGACCTCTGACCTTGTCCTCATATGGGACAAGGCGAAAGAAAATCCAAGTAGCCACACCAAATTTCAAAAATTGTGGACAGGCCCCTACCAGATATTAGATATCTTAGGGGAGAACACTTTCAAGATCAACACCTTAGATGGAGATTTGACCCTATTTCCAGTTAATGGAAAATTCCTCAAACACTATTTTGGATCCTAAGTGGGACTGCCTTTCCTTCCCTTGTATCATAGAGCCATATTTTTGTTTTCTTGGTTGTCTTTCTCATTGTCAGTCTCTTTCTTCCACATGTGGTTGTTCCCCTCTTTTGTCAAGGCTCATTTTTCTCTGGGTCAGTGTGTCTTAGATTTGTTCCAAGTGGTCCTTAAATCAGAGCAGAGGTATTTCTAAGTCAAATTTTCCAAATGTACAACACAAAGAATGTTCCAAGAATCAAAGTGGTGGTATCTATCATTGACAATAAGAAAGAGGTTAGATGCTTGGTCATCCTAATCACAAAGAACACTAAGAGGCGGCACCCAAGAGTGTTGGTTTCTTAAGCATTTATCAGTTGGGACCAGCACTAGCACATGGATTCGGGTACCCACCGATCCTATAACCCAAGTCTAAATGAATGCGAAGATAGAAGGAAAATAAAAATAGTTGAATAAAAAAGAAACAAAGTACACAAAAGAAAGAATGGCCCAAAAATGGTCGCAAGAATAAAATTCAAGTAGCACAACCTAATCATTTCTTAGATTGATCAAAGAAGACAACATGAACCTGAACATAGAATTACACACATCAATGGTCGTGATATGGCTCATGAAGAAAATAAGAAATTGTTTCAAAGAAATATTTCTCAAGGGTGACTATAAAAACCTCTACTGGGGCTATGGACAACCGACTGACAATAGAGAAAGGTTACATTTGAGATTCGGGGATAATTATGTCGGGGCTATGGATGCCTAACTACCAGCAAAGCTCTTTCTGAGAAGCCCTGGTCTACATGGGGAAGGATATGAACAACTAACAAATGTTCTAGTTACCATGTAAAAGGTCAAGGAATGAACACATGTGAGCACACACTGAGAGACTAGCATAAAACTTCAAACTAGGAACTCATTGAAAGATAGTCAGCATGGATAGCTCTTGGGTTTTGTTCTACTACAAATTTAGAATCCAGAAGGGTCTTGATGATGAAGAAATTCCTTGGTCATTCATCCTTTATCGGGGCTATTTTTTGTGGGTCTAAGACATACACCCCAATTTTGGTCCTCTGACCATGGAGACCCCCCTTTTTATTTTGGCTTTTGGGTCTGCCCCTCTCCCTATTCCTTGAACTAGATCCTTGAGGGGCCTGTTGAGAAGAATAGAGTGTTTTTCAGTCTTTTCTCCCTTTTGGCATCTTGGAGGACCCAAAGTTCCCCAAAATACCAAAAAGGTTGAAGGTCCAAGCCTGGCCCTTTCAGTGTTTTGGCCACCAAAACGTCGAAAGGATGAATGGTAGAACCTTCGCACCTTTTGGTGTTTTGGCCTCTGAAACACTGAAAGGTGGATAAGGCCACCCATCTTTTGATGTTTCCACATCCAAAACACTGAAGGCCAATGACATCATCCATAGGATATTTAATCTCTTAGTCACTCTTCTTTCTCACTATTTTTTTCATCGCCTGTGTCTCCATGCGCATTTCATTTCTTTTGGTCATCGTGCTTTGCCACTTTCTCCTCGCACCCTGTGGTCATTGTCCTCCCCTCACATCATGTTTAACAGGTAGGGTTTTTGTCCTCTCTTCCTGTTGAGCTTGTTTTTTCATTTGTTTTACATCTGTTTGGGTTAGGTTTACAGCCTAGTCAATTCGTGCTCCCTCCTAGGTCCCTAAAGTTTGCACCTTGGGACTTGCGGAGGGGTCGCTCTCCCCATTTTTCCCTTTTTTTTTTTGAGTTAGGGTTTCTGGTGTCATGACCTAGTCATAGGTTTTTAGCCTATAAGAGGCCAAAAACAACCCTCCCCAGAGAAATTTTACAACTAAGTACGTTTCACACTTTCAGCAGCGTCGATGTTTCAGACCTTTGAAACCCCTGAAAAGCCAAAACGATTGAAACCTTCTATAGACTTTCGCACTCTGAAAGCTTGAAAGTTTTCATTTGCCCCTGGATCTTTCAAGATTTTAGGTTTTCACACCCCAATTCTCCATAATAATTTTCTCACTCCACAAATTTGAAAAGACTTGCTTCACCATTAGCCTCATCATTTGCATTTTTGGCCTTTTCGCACCCTGACCTTTTCTTCGATGTGTGAATACTCCAAATGCCTGAAAGAGAAAAAACTACATTTCTAGATACTTAAGAGCCCTCTTCTTCTATTTTTCTTAGTTAGTTTCTTTCATTTCCTACTTCTTGGTTTTCTTTCAATAAAGATACTGATACTTGCATTTTTTTCTTGCAGGAATGCCTGAGAAATGAAAAACATCGCCGATGAAGTACCTGTACAAAGGGAATCACCCGCCTTCAAAGATATGGAACAAACACATAGAGATTAATAATACCAACATCGAGAATGTGGATTGGGATCAATTCCTAGTAAGGTGTTCCCATCTAGTGGGAAGGTCTTAAGACTATACCTCCCTAGTCCTATCAAGCTTGGTTAATGCAGCACCCCACCAAGTGGCAGTCATGTCTTCTGAGCTGATGATGACCTTAGGAAACCAATACATACCAGATGAAAAGGTGGTTAAAAATACATAAGGACAGGTGGTTCTAGACCTAAGGAAAGACAAAATAGAAGAGGTATTCCATCTCCAAAAGGGCGTGGACAAATTCTATGATTTCTACATAGAAAAGGGGCTAAGGTGGTTTAGAAACAAAGATGAGGATGCATATGAAATCGCAAAGAAAGAATATCTCAAGAAGCCTCTCCCAAAGAATAAACTAGAAAAGATAGATCTCAGAAGGGGGTACTTAAAAGATGACATCCAGGTAGTGGTAACATTAATATGATGAGTATATGGCTACCTCAGTGCATCCAACTCAAGAACTGAATGATCTTACTGATAGAGAAGATCAGGAACCACAAAGCCAGGTTCGATTGGGCCACTATCATAAGTGAAAAATTGGATGAGAAACTAATGTTAGTTAAGAAAAACCCAAAATTCTACATGACTACATATATAGTGTACCTGTTATCCATATTAGAAGACTATCAAGGGCTCACAAAAGGTTGAAATATCAATGACCCAAATGCATGGCCTCATATTGTCTATCCACAACTAGTGAGAAGAGAAGATATGCCACAAGATAGCCCATATTATAGGATAGTGAATGATGATTTTATCTTTGCAATCATTAGATCCATAGAGGGTGACTTCACAAAGAGACTGTCAGGACAAGCAACTGCCAAAGTGAGGCCCATAGGGGCTTATTACATATAGTTCAAGACTTTCACATAAATCTGAGTGGTAGGCTCTACCCTTAACCCAAAGAAGCTACCTAGGTACCCATGTGATTGGGTAATCATCCTAGAAATGGCTAGATATCTTGCAGATGCATATGATCGCATCAAGCATAAGAAGAAGCATTGTTGGGAATTCCTCATTTCCCTAGGCCCCTACACTCTCCAGGACTTGAAAATATGCATGTCCCTGGCCTTTGAGTGGGATTAGTGCCCACTCCAACTATATAAAACCATCCAGGCCTGATTCAACCCAATAGCAACATACATCCATATCATTGGCAAGTTTTACATCCATGAGCTGCACATTGAAGATCATTAGATAAATTGTGTGGATGACCATGAGGTAAGGTTCTGGTATTATTGCAGGATGCCCCTCATACTAGAACAAACAACTTCACAGATCAATATTCCCCCCAAGGTTTGGGAAAAGGATTCAAGTAATGTGCTAGAGTCAATTTATACTATGGATAACATATACAACAGGCCCATTTTGAATGCAGAGATAGATAAGGATTAAAATGATGCTATTGAATTCAAAGCAAGGCATGTGGTCAGAGAATCTGAGGCATGGATAATGAGACCCTACCAAATGGATCCTATTCTCATGAAGACACTAATGGAACCACACCAAAAGGCAGATAAGAAACATGGACAAAAGGTCCATAGTGCCCCAATAAAAGAAAGCCCCAACTCAGAAGCTAGGGACAGTGTATGCGCATGAACTTCCAGTAGAATATGGTCCTAATCCTAGGCACAAGGCCCCAAAAACCAAGATGAAAGGGAAGATATATCTTCATGTTGGATCTTCACAGGCCACAAAAGATGAAGGCCCTTCCACTTCTAGTCAATCTTCCCCTACCATTGGAGAAGGGAAGACGACTTATAAAACAAAGAGGGATTTTGTTCTCAAAGATTGGAAACTTTACAAGAGGGGTCAGAAGAGGTAGATGTACACTTGGTGAAAAGGACTAGATCCTAGGAAGCCTCTCTAAGGAAGGAGATCATGAGGAAGCATATAGAGGATCCAAAAGAGCAAGACAATCCTTTGAATTCCCTGGGCTCATATGAGTTCCTTATATCTGATTTTGAAGGCCTAGAGGGCTTTGCAAACCAAGGGTAGGATACGCCTGACTCAACAATAGGAAATGACATGGGAACATGGGCACCTATCTAGCCTCAAGTGATCCTCACTCCACCTCTGGCCTAATTCACTAAACATGCATGTCACATGAGTGGATTCTAGCACTGGAAAAGCACCAAAAACTCAAGATGTCACTACTGCCTAGAGTATAGTAGCAAGTAATACTGTAGGAGAGAGTTCAACAACTCCACTTCCCCACATTCTGACTTTTCCAACCTCTCTCCCACATCCCATTCTGACTCCACCACCTTCTTTCCCAACTCCCACACCAACTCCACCTCCTTCTAATTTGACTCCACCACCTAAGATGCCAATTCCTACTCCACCACCATTGGTTCCTTTTCCTTGCTTTATCTCGACTCCCCAAGTTTTGGTAAGCTCAAAAGTTGTGTCTTCCTTCAAAACCACACTGGGAGCCATGATTGGCCTTAATGCATAAGTATTAATCAGTTCCTTAAGGGATGTAGGCCGAGATAGAGATGATCAGGATGCTACAATAGAAGAAGAGAAGGGAGAAGAAGAGAAAAGAGAAGGAAAGAGACATGATGAATAAATGCATGAGGGAAAAGGTATGGGAGAAGGTGAACGTAGGGAAGATGTAGAAGGGGAGGTGACCCCTGAATCACAAAGCTTGCCTTCGGTCATCCATATCATCCCATATGAGATGGTTACACCCTTTAGTAAACCTACTTAGTTTACTAAAGAGATTCATCCACAAAGAGGAATGCACACTAATGAAGAGGAAGGCGAAGACACATGTATGGCATTCCTACGGGAAGCCTTCCACCAGGAAGATGCCAATATACCAGCAAGGACCATAACCTATGTCACTCAAGATAATAGGGGTCACTGGAAAGCACAGGTAGTAGTTCCTTATACTAGCACCTCTCAAGCACAAATAACCCCTGAGGATTATACATTTGAAGAGGTAGATCTAAGGGAGCGAATCAGGGAAGCAAGTAAGACACTGGCAGCCCTAGGGCATAAACATATTGTAGGATTCAAGTGCAAAGACAAGGAAACCATCAAGTCCTTAATAGAGGAATATGAGGCTCCAAAGAAATTCATTCATAAGATGGTGGGTCCCATTGACCCAAGTTTCCCAGAGGCCTCATTATAGGCCGCACTAGAAAAGATAGCTACTCCAGACTTACTGACAGGTATGACCCCTTCTTTTATTCAGGCAAGTGTTTACTGGAAGAATGATTTTGAGGAGTATGGAGAAAGGGTTATCAAATTGGTTTTCAGGCCTTTCAGAGTTATTCTGATACAAACTAAAAAAATTGATAAACATAGTATAGAGTGATTATGGATTAGATGCCAAGGTGACCAAATGGAAAACTTCTCTCCAAGACCTCAATATTATCAAGAAGCAACGCTTCCAAATCCTGGTTAAGATATATGAGTGTGAAGAACTAGAAAACTTTGAAACCTAGATTAAGAGCATAGAAATAATAATTAAGGTTTGCAAAAAGTGCCTAGCCCGCATATTGGAAAATTAGAAAGAAGTTATGGAATGGGTAGAAGAAATAGAGGGTTTCTTCACAAGTATTGGCTTAGAACTATACCAGGACCAAGACAGAAAAATCCTACACCTAGCTAAGGAAGTGATATAATAATTCAAGGATATTATGGTACGTATTGACACCAAAGATTCCTACACCAACTATTCTTATGAAAGGAAGACATGCAGAGGATGTCTGAAAACAAAGAAGAAATCAAGTTCTTCACTTCTGAATTGACTATTTTCAAAGAGAAGAAAGAACAATGGATCAACAAAGTCAGGAGGTGGGAAATAAATTATGAGGAAGTATAGGAGATAGTGCAAATTCTATAAGCTTCTCATCCAGAAGTGTTCCCGAGCTAAATCATCAAACCCAAACCACCATTTTTGAGAAATGAAATTTTCACACTTAGCCATTTCTCCCCCAAAGGCTAATTTTGGCCTTTCAGACCTTTCTTCCTTCTCAACATTTTTTTTCCTTTTGGCCTCCGAAAGGACTAAAATTTTGGGGTCTCTAGTTTTGATTTCAACACTTAGTCAAACTTCCAATTGGCAAATTTTGGTGGAGAGGTCGGGGTCTGAATTTATGGGCTTTACCGGTGAGATCACTTTTTTGAATGAAATTTGAACTTCAGATTAGGTTGATGCCTAATTGGAGTTCTTTTTTCAAGGACTAAGGGTCCTCTATCAGAATTAAAAGAACCATAGGTGAAGATACCAAGGGAGAACTCAGACATCAAGAAGAAGACTCTAGTTGCATGCAACAAAACTCCAGCTTCTCTCTCTCTCTTCTTTCTTAACGAGATTGATCCCTTTTGCATGGGAGAACTAATTGTAAATGGATTAAACATCCATGCAAGTTTTTTACTATCAGTTAGAAATATTTTCCTTCAGCAAAGCTTTAGTTTAAGTTTATTTTCATTGTTTTAGAGTCTCTGATGCCCTAATTTCGACATTCAGAGTTTGTAGATTAGAACTCTATATATTGTAATCAAAAGCAATGTAATATTGGTCATATTTTTAATGCAATAAAGATCTAAAATTGGTGCTTCATTCATGGTGTGATATTTTCTTCTATCTATGAGAAATTGATGAATGTGTGCATTCTTATTCATTCTTTTCAAAGAATCGATTGTTTTATTGTGTTTTGAATCTGCATTTCCTTAGTTGGATTTTATTGTTGTTCATTTACCTTGTTGTGAAGAATGTATGGGAAAGATCATATATTGGGCTCAATGATAAATCATTCTCATGTGTGCACATTTCTTGGTGGCTTCATGATTTGATAGGTTTTGAAAATCTTGCATGAGTGAATACATTTTCTCTCCAAATGATTGCATCCATTGGGTATAGAATTGTGACATTGTCTGATTTATACTTCGTGGGTTTTTTATAAATCTCTCCGTCATTCTATTTTCAAGGAAGGGTCAACAATGGTTTATTTCTGTTAGGATTTCATTTTAAAAAAAATACTTGATTTCTTGTTACCCTACTCATTTAAATTTATGTTATTAATCTAAAATCAATCTGAAAGTAACCATCTTTAAAACACAAATCTGCATCATTAGTAGAATACATTCATTGATACAATTTGAAAATACAAAAAAGTACTAAAGTTGTTTTACAGTTTGATGTCTTAAAAGTACCAACAAAGGCCTCCTCATGAACATTCACATTTATCTTCAATTGAGTTACCAAGCATGTTGTACCACGACCCCAGAGAACCTTGGGAATAACTTTGTTATCCTTTGAAGAGAGGAAATCAAATCTCAAGATCCTAGCCATTGACTTGTGTAAAAACAACTCTCAACACTTATGGTTCAATTTGACTATTGGAATATGGCATGGGAAAATAATATATTTACAAACTTCCAGTCATTCTTACAATGCTATTTGATCAAAATAATTAAGATGAAGTTGAGTTAAAATTCTATGATTAAGAAACATTCTGCGGGAATTCATATCAATCCCATCTTTGAAGTACTTTTAGATCCTTGGGTGTCTTCTTCATTCCAAAAAACTGCCCTTGTATGAATCTTTTGGTTTCAAATATATGAATCCCAATCAAAATAATCAGAGTGGCTTCATTATGTATAACATTAATTTCTTCACCTGTAAAGTAGCCTAGATTAATGTACTCCTGCCCACTTACCAAATATTATTCCTCACAATCTGGAACATTAAAGTTATATCAAATTTTTTCCATCTTCTCTAGAGTTAGCTAATTCATTTTCTATCTGATTCCCTTCTCTATAAATTTGGTTTGTTATCACACTATCCATTTTTTCAATCAATTTCAAGGCTTGATCAATAAATGATTTCAAGGCATTTATGATGATAGTTGAATCTCCTTCTATTTCAACCTTTTTCAAATCCAAATCTATACATAAATCTAATCCTTCCAATAAATCTTTAAATTTTGAAATATTGTTGGTATCAATTTCCAAGGGTATGCCCAAATTTTCAATAATGTTACCATTCCATGAATGAATTACACATCATACCCCTGAGATTCCTAGATTTCCTCTTGAAGAAAAATCAAAGTTAATTTTGAACCATCTATGTTTTGGAGGAGTCCATTTGCATTGATTCCTATCCTTGCTACTTGCTTGACTTCTTTTTTCAACAAATGAAGGAATTTTAAAACCAAACCAGTTCCTTTTCATCTTATCATCCTAGCTAGCATAGCACCTTTCCTTCTTCCCTTGAGAAAAAAATTATTAAATTGACCTCCATTTATTTGTCAACATTTTCCACTCTAATTTGTTTCCTTCCAGATTTCTCAAATTAGATATAACCTGAAGACTACTAAATAAGCTATAACTTTTAATTCTCATCCATGCTTGGAATAATATCATTTGATAGCATTGTTAACCATCATAATTTGGCACATAGCCACTGCCAACATTTTTGCGCATAGGGGCGATTGAGAAGCATATGATTTATGGTTTATTAATTGTTTTCACATAAGGAACATATGGATGGGCCATGGAAAATAAATTTTTAAAACCATTTTTACATTTAAAATCTTACCTTTGTAGAGTTTCCCATGTAAAGATGCTTGCCTATGGAAAACATGTTTATTCCAAAATAGGTAGATTGGGACCCCCGATGCTCTATAATGATTTTGTATCCATATTTAGCATTATAATTTCCAGTTTTGAATTCATTCCATATAATTTGATCTTGACCTTTCTTAAAGGAAATGGATCTATCCTCCAGTAGTCTTCTTAACTAATATATGTATTGTAATGACAGATTTAAATCTTTGAAATCTTTCCACTTCCATTTGAGGGAGTTATTTGGTCTACATTTACATAGTCTCTAACATAATATCCCCAAGCTTGTTCACATATATCTCTAATTCTAGATGATTCAATTTGATTGTCAATAATTGGATACACTCCCTAAGAATTCTTCCAGAATAATGCTTTTTGACCCTCTATATCATTCCATGATAGTTGACTTAATATTATATCACTATATTTGGACATGAAATTCCATATTCATGACCCTCTAGGGAAGTTGGACATTCTAAAATATCTCTAAATCATTTAAATCTATTTAAATATTTACCCTTTTTTAATCCTCACCCACTTTAGCCTTAGTTCCTTATGAAGTTTCCAAAATAGATTTTGTCTTAATGCTTTGTTATGCCATAATTGATTTTTAATTCCAGTTTGTTGTTGCTCAAATCAACAAATTGGATTTCCTATGGACTTTCCAATCCAATGTTGGGAACCTCAAGTGATTTAGCCAACTAACAAGCCACAACCAAAGAAAGGTTGGAACTTATGCAATTTTGGCTCTGCAGGACCAAGGTTGGTAGGCCTATACCTTAAACTTATCCTCCAAGTCTTACATATTTTTATAGTAGATAGAACACACTTAAAATCCTCTCTCTTAAGTATGGAAAAGAGACTTGAAATAAAATCAAACTGAAATAAACAAATCAAAAACTAAAATACTTTGTGAGATTGTATGAATGCTTATTAAATATGTATAAATTGAAATGAATAGATGGATAGGATGTCACACAACTTAAACATTGAACCGAATAACCATAATAAAATAAATAAATAGATCAATACCTTATTCTATCACGAGAAATAGAGTCCAAATCATCCCAACCCTATGTACAACCTTAGAGACAGTTTGCAAGAAACACATCACTTCAAAGGTGTTCAAATGAGCATGTATCTCAAGATAAATCCAAAACTATTTCAATTGAATTTAACTTTTCAAATGATAGACCGATTGATTATGGCCACAATCAATTGAATTTAACCATTCAAGATGAAAATTCCAATTGATAATAAATTTGTAAATTTAATCCAAAGTATGCAACATCAAACTACCACATTGAATAAAATCAAAAGGTTTTATTTAAGGGACTAATTGAAAATGAAATTGAATCAATTCCCATAGATGAAAGAAAAATCACTTATCTTTATTGATTTTGAAAAATGGTACATCTAGGTTCATGTTACAGTTGTTGATCCAAATCTATCCAATCTATCAAAATTGTATCTTATTGTCTCTCTATCACATGGTCTTGGAATCCCTATTTATATAAAGTCCAAGGGATGCGTAAAAGATTCAGACCAATGTGTCTCTTGATAACTAAAACCTAACCCTAAGATAAACAACTGAACAATAACAGTTACAACTAAGGAATGAATTACATCCTTATTTAAAAATGGTTTTCGATCATAAAGATTCATAATAATAATTGCTAAAAAATCACATGTGATTTGTCTCAGATAATTCAAATAATGATATTGTGTATAATCATCATGGTGCTTCGATCATATGTCCATCCAGATACTCTGTATGATAATGGATACTACCACTGGTATCTCAAACAACTTTTTTGACCATCCTTAAGTATCATCTATCCTTGTGAATATTCTGTAAGGAACGTCTGCATGTCCTTGTCCTCTTTAGCCCCCAAAGATCACATTGTTTCATCATCAAACAGATCCATGGTAGTCATCATCCTCAAAATCCTGCATGGAAAATGATGACGTATCAAATAGTAGACAAAAACCTAGCTGATAGAAAGATATAATTAAAATATTATAAAATAAAAAATAAAATTTCATGTCACAATCCTACAATGGGTAAAAATCATTCAATTTATAATTGCGTGAAACTCCCACCATAGATCTCTATCATGCTTTAACTCTCGATCAACCTGTCTTCGCCATAACCTTAGTGGAGCCGGGACACGTGGTGATCAGTTGTGATCCCGCAGTGGGTAAGAAATGTGCAACTTCTCTTTGAGGGATTGCACCCACCGTAGATCATTGTTGAACTTTAGTTGTTGATCTTCCATGTAGCTGCTCATAAACTTAGTGGAATCAGGATACGTTGATATCAGTCATAATCCTGTGATGGATAAAGGTCGTGCATCTTCTATTTGCAGAATCACACTGATCGTTGGATGAAGATTGATCTGCTTGATATTTATTTACTTTGACCCTACTCAGGCAAGATTTGATCAAACACGTGTTACCTAGGTGTGATTCCTTAATGGATAAAGTTCATTCAACTTTTAATTAAGGGATCATGCCAACCGTCAATCTCGTTTGATGTTTAATTGCATACCTTCCTTCATTACTCAGAGTTGGTGGGTCTAGGACATGTGGTGTTAATGTGTGATCCCTTGAAGACTAAAGGTCATGTATATTTTATTTAAGGCATCACGCCTGCTATATATCTTCACCAAAATTTAACCACAGATCTTCCCTTGTCGCTGCTCAGAACTTGCAGGCCCCAAACACGTGTCATTATCGCGCAATGCCTTGAAGAGTAAAGTTCATTTAGATTCTATTTGCAGGACCACACCGACTGTCATATGAAGTCTAATCTACTCGATGCTTAAACTGACTTTGACCCCACCTAGACAAGATCTCAGTGGACACATGTCATCCAGGTGTGTTCCCTTAATAAATAAAGGTCATGCAACATCTGATCGAGGCTGAGGTTTAACCATGAACCATGTCCTCCAAAAGGACCGATATAATTAACCTTATACTTCAACTCTCGGATCAATGTGGGATAAAGCTTCTAAGTATAACACTTAATAAATCACTGAATAAAGCAGTCATCTCTGCAACCATGGTGATGCAAATCATAAATTCTGTGGAAGATGCAGCATAATCATGGGGATAAAACCTGCAAAAATACAACACAGGTTTACGCGAGGATAAAATAATAAAACAATAAAGTAGGTGAAACCTGCTAAAAACATGCAATGACTATAATTATAAATTTAAATATAAGCCAAAGCTAAAACAAGAGTATAAAACATAAGAATTTATTGACATAGGTAAAACAATACTTCCCTGAGCTCTTTGGATATGCAAATTTGATCTGCAAATTTGGGTTCCACCAGTGGCTCTTTCTGTGGATGTGTGTTCATACCTGGACATAGCAAGATATTAGTTGTCTCTGGAGAAGAAGACCAAGAATCTACACATTACCTGATGCAAAGTGAAATTGGGTGGCCCTAGGCCCCAAAAAATGAGCACTTCTATTTCCCTTTGTCAAAAAATTTATTATGTTGATGTGGCACTTTAAATCTTCTTAACATGACACCATGATTTGTTCTACCATATTTCATCTTCTGATCAACTGATTTTGTTTTGAACATCTTAGAAAAAATTCTCTCAAGATCATATCTTCCTTCATACCTAGCTGCAAAATCTTTCATATTTCTATTTTTGTCTAAATTCTTCATAGTTTCAAGATTTGAAACATCACATATTTCTTTGGCCTTTTCTTCTATTGATGATATCATACTCTCAATATCATAATGTTTATCTTCAAAACTTAGTATACTAGCCATACTATCTATACATACTTCACCCTTCTTATATAATGGATTTAAATATCTAAAAAAAGTCATCTCTAACAAATTTATCACAATATTTTGCATGATCATTTTCTATTGTTTCCTTATATAATGGATTTGAAAGAATTCTAACATCATTCTTACATGTGTCCTCTCCTGTATGCTAATCATAATACATACTTTACTATATGTATCATGTTTTTGAATGTCTTCATCTACTTCATCAACCAGACCAATATCTTCATTATATGGATAATCTTCAGAACTTTCCTTCAACATATTCTCATCATTATGCTTGGTTGATTTAATCTCATCTTCAAAAGTCTAATACGAATCCTTCTCAAAGGATGAACTGAAAGATGTTTCACCTTTTGAATGCATATTTTGAGTTTTATCAACTTCAAAATCATCATTAGGCATGTTACCTTCATCATGATGTTGATAGACTTGACTACATAGAAAATATCTTTCAAATAATGGTTTCAAGAACATAGAGAACTCAGGCACATCTTCCTCTACTTCCTCTTCAAACATAGAGAGATCGGGCATATCTTCGTGAGAGATTTCATGTAAAACTTCTTGATTCAAGAACATAGAGAGCTCAGGCATATCTTCATGAGAGCTTTCGTATAAAACTTCTTCATGTTCATATGTTGTATGTTATTCTATTTCATCTCTGTTATTTGATTCTTAGAAATAATTATCTTCTTGATCTAATACCTCTTGAATATATGTTGATCTGTCAACCTTCTTATCATGGTGAATTGAGAAAAAAATTGACCACTCTTCTGAACATGGTTTTGATATTCAATGTCTAATAAATCTGAAATCTCTTCTATACTAAGAAGGTCTTCTTCCTCACCATCATAGTCATTGATACCTGTTACCATTGCTCAAACTGTCTCCATGATGAGATACTTTGTGTAGGTATTAATTCATATGCTTCTCTCACATAATCCTTTAAATTCCTGACAAATAACTTCATCACCTAATCTTCTACACAAATATCATAATCTTCTATAAATATGTAAAATGCATCCAAGTATTGCAGTGTCGATTCATCCCATTCTCCATGGAACTTTGGTACAAGTTGTGAAAGTTTTGGGGATAACTTTCTAGGTTCATAATTAAAATTGTTGAAATCCAATGACCTGATGCCATCTGGAATAAAAATCTTTCTTTGAAATGATTGATACATTTGATAAAACTATCAACCATCTCCTTGTGAGTCTTCTCCCTCAGTAGAGTCATTGACTGAAATTTTTTTACTAAATAGAGTTGCCGCCTCACTTCAAGGAAAATATTGTTTGTTGGTCTTCTGGATTCTTCCTTCCAGTAGAGTGCACTTTCAAACAAATTGGTACAACTATTCTTTGATCTGAAAAATCTGAAACTTTGGGTAACTTCACAATACTTATTGTGAGGAACTTCCCCTAGCAGAGTTGCCAATCTGTTGGTGCTCAAATCAACACATTGTATTTCCTATGACTTGCCAATCCAATGCTGGGAAACCCAAGTGATTTGGCCAACTAACAAGTCACAACCAAAGAAAGGTTGGAACTTCTGCAATTCTGGCTCTGCAAGACCAAGGCTGGTAGGCCTATACCTTAAAATTATCCTTCAAGTCTTAAATCTTTCTATAGAAAATATAAAATACTTAAAATCCCCTCTCTTAAGTATGGCAAAGGCACTTGAAAGAAAAACAAACTAAAATCAACATCTCAAAAACTGCAAAGCTAAAATACTTTGTGAGATTGTATGAATGCTTAGTAAATATGTATAAATTGAAATGAACAAATGGATAGGATGTCACAAAACTTAAACAATTAACTGAATAACCATAATCTAATAAATGAATAGATCAGTACCTTATTCTATCGTGGGAAATATAGTCAATATCATCCCAACCCTATGTACAATCTTAGAGACAGTTTGCAAGAAACACATCACTTCAAAGGTTTTCAAATGACCATGTATCTCAAGATAAATCCACAACTATTTCAATTGAATTTAACTTTTCAAATGACAGACTGATTGATTGTGGCCACAATTAATTGAATTTAACCATGCAAGATGAAAACACCAATTGATAATAAATTTGTAAATTTAATCCAAATTATGCAACATTAAACTACCACATTGTAGAAAATCAAAATATTTTATCCAAGGGACTAATTGAAAGTGAAATTGAATCGATTCCCATAGATGAAATAAAAAGCACTTAACTTTATTGATTTTGAAAAAATAGTACATCCAGGTTCATGTTACAGTTGTTGATCCAAATCTATCCAATCTATCAAAATTATATCTTATTGTCTCTCTGTCACATGTCTTGGAATCCCTATTTATATAAAGTCCAAGGGATGCGTAAAGCTTCAGACCAATGTGCCCCTTGATAACTAAAACCTAACCCTAAGATAAATAACTGAACAATAATAGTTACAACTAAGGAATGAATTACATCCTTGTTTAAAAATGGTTGTGGATCATAAAGATTCATAATAATAATTGCTAACAAATCACATGTGATTTGTCTCAGATAATTCAAATAATGATATTATGTATAATCATCATGGTGCTTCAATCATATGTATAACCATCCTTAAGAATCATCTATCCTCATGAATATTCTTTAAGGAAAATTTACATTTCCTTGTCCTCCTTAGTCCCCGAAGATTGCATTGATTCATTAACAAATAGATCCATGGTAGGCATCATCCTCCAAATACTGCATGGAAAATGATGATGTATCAAATAGTAGACAAAACCCTAGCGGACAGAAAGATATAATTAAAATATTATAAAATGACAAAGAAAATTCCATGTCAACACTACCACCTGATAATTTTATCCTCTTTATCATCAAAGACGTGTGTCATCATCTCGCAATCCCATAATGGGTAAAAATCCTTTAGTTTCTAATCACGGTATCATGCCCACTGTAGATCTTTTTCACGCTTTAACTTTTAGTCAACATGTCTTCACCACAACCTTAGTGGGGCCAGGACACGTAGATATGAGTCATGATCCTGCAATGGGTAAGAACCATACAACTTTGCTTTGAGGGATTGCACCCACCATAGATCATTGTTGAACTTTAATCATTGATATTCCATGTAGCTACTCATAACCTTAGTGGATTCAGGACATGTAGAGATCATTCGTAATCCCACAATGCATAAAGGTCACGCATCTTCTGTTTACAGAATCACATTGACCGTTGGATGAATATTGATCTTCTTGATATTTATTTACTTTAACCCCCAGTCAGGTGAGATCTGATCGGACATGTGTTATCTAGGCATGATTCCTTAATGGATAAAGGTCGTTCAACTTTTAATTAAGGGATCACACCAACCATCGATCTTCCTTTGTTACTCAGAGTTGGTGGGTCTGGGACACATGGCGTTAATGAGTGATCCCTTGAAGACTAAAGGTAATGCAAATTTTATTTGAGGCATCACGCCTGCCATAGATCTTCACTGAAATTTAACCATAGATCTTTCCTCATTGCTTCTCAGAACCTATAAGCCCAGGCCACATGTCATCATCGTGCAATGCCTTGAAGAGTAAAGATTGTTTAGCTTCTATTTGTGGTATCACACAGACCATCGTATAAATTCTGATATGCTCGATGCTTAAACTAAATTTGACTCCACCCAGGGGAGATCTCGGTAAACACGTGTCATCCATGTTCATTCCCTTAATGAATAAAGGTCGTACAAATTCTGATTGAGGGATCACACCCACCATTGATCTTTGCTGAGGTTTAACCACAAACTATGCCCTCTAAAAGGCCCGATATAATTAAACTTATACTTCAACTCTTGGATCAATGTGGGAAAAAGATTATGAGTATAACGCTTAATAAATCACTAAATAGAGAAGCCATCTCTAAAACCATGGTGATGCAAACAATGTTTTTTGTGGGAGATGCAGCAAAATCATGGGGATAAAACCTGCAAAAATATAACACGGGTCTACATGAGGATAAAATAATAAAATAGTAAAGTAAGGAAAACCCGATAAAAACATGCAACGGATATAATTATGAATTTGAATATAAGACAAAGCTAAAACAAGACTATAAAACATAAGAATTTATTGACATAGGTAAAAGAATACTTCATTGAGCTCTTTCGATATGCAAATTTGATCTGCAAATTTGGGTTCCACCACAGTCCCTCCTGATTTTATTGGTCTACATATCTTGTCCCATGAAATGAGAATATATTTTATCTTCAAATATGTTCCTTGTCAAAAAAAGGTTCTCATCTTCTTGACTAAACTATCATATTCTCAAGTTGATAATGAAATACGTGAAATAAATAGATTGGTATTGTTGAAAAATTTGCTTTCAACATTATAATTCTACCAGTCCAAGATAACCACTTAGCTTTCCATGACTTTATTTTCCTATCCATTTTCTCTACTATTAAATTCCAAACCTTAGTCGTCCTTACACTTTTATCCAATGGCATCCCTAGGTATAAACATGGGAATTTCGCCTCTTTAAATCCCAATAGATCTAAGATTTGTTTTTTGTATTCTTGGTCTAACAACGAAAAATAATATTTTTTATTTATCTTGGTTGATGAGCTATCCTAAAGCCTTATAATATAATTTTAAATCCTTTTCAAATGTAATGCTTCCCCTTCTCTACCTTTCCCAAACAACATTGTGTCATCCTCAAATTGTTGATGATTCATGGCTTCGGTTGAGGTGGTGACTTTAATGCCTTTTAAAATACCATTATTTTTTAGTCTAGACAATGACCTGTCTAACACTTCTTCCATGAAAATAAATAAAAAGGGGGAGAGTGGGCCCCTTGGTGAATTCCCCTACAGCATTCAAAAAAACCTTGTGGGTTTCCATTTAGCAGAGTTGAAAATATTAAATAATCCACGCTTTGCAAAAACCAAAGGCTTCCATGCATTTACATAGAAACCTCCAATGTACTTTATCATAAGCATTTTATATGTCCAACTTGATGATTATGCTTAGATACTTTGACTTTTGAATTGAATGTATTTCTTCTTGTGATATGAATACCCATAAAAAATTGATATTCCCAGTACAATCCTATTTTCTCTTCTGATATAATTGATAGTAATATCTTCTTTAAAATATTGGTTATTAATTTAGCTAAGACTTTTTAAATATTGCTACATAAGGAAATTGGTCTGAATTCATTAAGAAATGACACTTTCTACTTCTTTGGGATTAATTATATGAGTGTTTTAATAATTTCTCTCAAACAACTCCCTAAGTTTCTTGCTGGTCCCAAGGCCTCAGTCATTCCAATCCTAGAATTTTCCAACATATTTGAAAAAACCATGTTGGGAATCCATCGGGTCTAGGAGCCTTATCCAAATGAAGTTGATTTTGTGCCTTCTTTATTTCTTGTACTAAAAATTTTAATGTCAACATTTTTTTATCTTCTTTTGATATTAGCCAATGAATATTTCCTATCATTTTTTGTTGTGAGATTAGATCTGAACCCTTCAAATAATTAAATATTCTTGTAAAAAAATTATTTTTTTCTTCTTTCTTTTCTCTGGATCCTTTATCACTACATTATTTCCATCACTTATCATGTAGATTATATTTATACTCATTTGTTTTGTACTATTATGGAATAAATTTGTATTCTTATCTCCTTCCTCCAAGCACATTTCTATAGATTTTTGTCTCCAAAATATTTCTTATTTCGTAAAGATCTTTTTGTATTCCTTAAACAATTCCTTTTCTTGGATAAATTCATCTCAGTCCATTCCATGAAGAATAACTTGTTCATTTTGTTTCATATGATTTTTTCTATGATTATCTTTGAGTAAAATATGTTCTTAAAGTGGTTCATGTTCCATTTGAGAAAATTATTTTTGACCTTCTTAAAATTAGTTTTCATTCCACCATTTATCTATCAAGCTCAAAACATCTTCACTTTCATCCACATGTTCACAAATTTGAACGGACTCTACAATGGCTTATTTTCCCCTAACATGTCTAACTATATGGGGAAATGATCTCAGTATGATATTAGAGAAATTAAGGATTTTAAATCATAGGGGATGGAATTGAGTTCTCTTTCAAAGAAAAATCTATCCAATTTCTCATTTATATGGTTGAATCATATACTCCTACTATTCCAAGAAAATGTTCTATTTTCCAATTCAATCTCCATGAGGTTATCCTTTATTACCCAGTTCCTAAATTCCACCTATGGTTTAAATTCCTTCTAAATACCACCCCTTTTTTTTCTAAAAAGTGTAGGATAGCATTAAAATATCCTGCCATTATAAAGTTCTCCAAAGGAAAGTTTCTAAAGAAGAAACTTAGATCCTCTCATACTTCCACTTTTTTATTTGTCACAACTCTGTCATAAACATTGAAAATTATAAATTTTAAAGAGTCATTCATACTACTCACCAGTCCCCTATACCAATTTTGATTACCTCCCAACCATTGAAAATAAAATTTACCTAGATTGCATAAAATTTATAGTCCTCTAGAAGATCCCATATCCTCCACCATTTTGACTTCCCAATATCCTATTGAATCATTTAACTTTATTCATTGGTCAGCATTATGTTTAGTTTCTTTTAACATGATCATTTCAAACTTGATTTATAAAATGCAGTGTTTGATCATTTACTACTTGTTAGGGGACTTCATTCCCCTAACATTCCATGAGAATACTTACATGTCTCCTTAGGTGGGACCTTCCCCTTCCCTACAATCTAGTAAGCTATAAGTTTGGTTCGATCTGAGTCTTCTCCATCCATCATTCTCGTTAGTGGCATTGACTTTATTCCTCTCTTTTTCTTAAGACTATTTCTGCAATCTGGAGTATCCTTAGATGAACCTAACTTTCAAATTCCTAAAGCTTGTTTCCTCATATTCACAAGCTCCTTAGTATCCCTATGTTTTTTTTGAATTCCTTCTCCATAAGCTAGTTCTACATCCTCCTCCTTTTCCATTTCCATTTCCAATATTCATTCTATAAGTGAGTGCTTCATTTCATTCTACTCCTTATTTCCTTCCTTGTCCATATCTATAAGACCAAAAAACATTTAACAAACCTATAATTCTAATCATAAACTTTCACCTCGAGTAAATTCTTCATTTTCCTTATAATCCTCTTTTTCTATCAAATTTTTTGTTCCCTTTCTCTTTTCCATTTTTAGAGAAAATGATCCTCCTTTTGCAGATGCTTTTTCCTCATTTCCCCCACCCTTACCTAGCAATAGAAATCCATTTTCCATCCCTGATAAATCTATACTATTACCTTTTTTATCTAGTGAATTTTTTTGTAGGATCATACTTGTTCTTATTTCCTCTGCCTTAATTTTCCTATTGTTATGAACTTTTAAATTTTCATTTTCCAATTTTTCTTTTGTTTTATTATCTTTTCCTTTGTTCCTTATTTTATCTTCATTGTCACTTCCTTTTTTTGTACTGTTTGTTGGCATTGATTTTCAAGGCTTAAGATTTTCCTTCTCCATAAGTCTAATATATTTCCTCCATCTTGAATTAAGGCTCTTTGGATCTTTTGTATCTTGGTTATCATCCCAAGGTCCTGTTGGTCATATTTTGTCTATTTGCTACATTTTGGTTTGGACCGGTGTAGGTTTACAAAAAAGGTTTTTAGCCCTTGTTAAATTTCCAAATTTTTATGTCTATCTCATAGCTCCATTGATCTTTGAACTAAAACCCTAAGTCTCTGTGAAAAATATGTTTTATATAATAAAAAATCCTAGTATGTCTTGCAAAGTCTTAAACCCTAGTTTCAAATTTATAGCCGTTGGTTTAAAAATCCCTAAACCCTTCGTGTCTTTTTTCTAATTTGTCATTACCTTTTCGAACAACTTAATTTTTCATTTTTTCATGTGCTTGGTCAAGGAATATTCCTTTTATTGGTCTTTACCTTGTCATGTAATCTCTAAACAAAATGGAATATGCTCTTTTGATCTTGATATTTCACGTGCATCGTCGATCTTGATGTTGATCCTGTGGCTCACGCGTAATCTCTGAATAAACCCAGAGTTAATATTTTCATCTGGAAACTTAGAGATATCTTTTGATCTCACAAACTCTAGATTGACCCAAGGTTAAAGGTAGGGTTACTTTTTCTCTTTGGTCGCGAGATCTCCAGATGATTTCAAGGTTAAGTTAATGATATCAAGATTAATCAAGAACTGTTGATTCACCTCTGATCTTATCGTTGTCTTGTAATCTCAGAAGGAATTAGGTAAGTATAGATGTATTCTAAGATTCAACGCAATTCGTTGATGTGTATCATTATCATGTGCTTGGTATGAAGTCTCGAAACAAACTCAAAGGTTAAGAAATGATTTTGCAACTTGGAGATCTTTTCAGTCACACAATCTCTAGATCTAATTACAGTAAAAGTTAGGTTAAGTCAGAAAAAGTATAGTTTTATCTTGCGATTCAGCGCAAGTCATTGATTGAGTTATATTTCTAACATGATTTGATGGACTGCATGTGATCTCGTAATATAACCTACGTTAGGCAAAATATTCAGCGACTTCAAGTTTTCTTCAGCCGTTGAATCTCCAAATTTGATCATGGTTAAGAAAGATAAGTCTAAGTTTTGGTAGAGTTTTCATGGAAGAGGATTGTGGTTGTTGATTAGAGAAGAGATCTAGGGCTAGCATGTAATCTCAGGAAGAAATAAGCAAGTACAAAAAGATTCAGAGACTAAACACAGATTATTGATCAAGTTCTAATCCTGTGGATTGTGCGTTGTCTCTAAATAAACTCAAGCTTAAGTGATGCAATCAGCGATTCAGAGACTCAGTTGGTCACGTAATCTCTAAACCAAACCAGGGTAAAAGAAAACTCTGGTCAAGTTAAATTCAGAACTTCAACAATTCCTTCATTCATATAATCTCCAAATTTGACCATGGGTAAAGCTTAACTTTCCAAGTATTGATGGTTTACACAGTCCCTCAATCTCATGATAAATCCTAGGTTAAGTTTTGTGCTCCGAGATTTGACATGATGTTGCCATGAGTTTCCAAGGACAGATGAATCTAAGGGCTTGTGCTAGATCTCTGAATGTAACCAAAGTTTATGAAATGTTCTCGCGACTTGGAGATTCCTTCAGTCACACAATCTCGGAGTGAACCTGAGTCAAGATAAAGTTAAGCATGGGTTTTTTTGATATCAAGTTTGAACCGTAGATATTGTTTTAGTCCTGTGGTATGCGTGTAATATCCCAACATACCTAGAGTTAGTGAAATTGTTTAGCAACTTGGATATTACACAGTTGCATGATCTCCAGATTAAATTAGTGTTAAAGACTAGTTACAGATAGGGTAAAGGCCGAGGAAAAAGATGAATTAACATACAGGCAAGTTTGATAAGATAGTGTGGCTGGCGTAAAGGCTTGATGAAAAGATGCTTGAAATCTAACCATCAAGGCATCTCTCCTGTTTGACAAGTAGATTACCTGGTCAGCACAGGTCAAATGACAAATAGGATTTCTCAGAGCTAGTAAAAAAGTTCCATGTGGAGGTCAGTGGGACCAAGGTTTCTAAGTTGTAATTAGGGCCAAAGTAAAGAAAGGGATAAAGGGTGGGCAAGTTGCAAAAGATCTAATGGATAGCATAAAGCCTTTATGAGGAGTTGCACAAGATCTAATCATCAAGGCATTGTGCCTGATGAACGTTTGTCCCAATGGGTCCAGATGAAGAAAGAAAGAGTATAGTAAAGCACAGTCAAGTTGAAAAAGATTGCGTAGATAGCGTGAAGCCTTGATGAAAAAGAGATCAATATCTATTCTTTAAGGAAATGGGCCTGCGTGCCACCTGTCCTTGATCAAATTTCTAAGCACGGGTAACCTAAAAGGATCTACAGCTCTATTTTAAAGTGATATAAATCTTAAATATGGATCATAGATGGATAATTCCATACCAAAAGTAGCTTTTGCAACCATTTTTCAAAATTTTAAAGTGTTTCTCAAGGTTTTCAAGTGGTGATCTCTGTCGTTTCACTACAAAAAGTTTGATGGGTGAATCTGATCTTCTGTGCCATTTTTTTATAGATGTTGGATATAGTGTGGTGGAAAGATTGGCAGTTCTAAAGACATTTATTATAGAGATTATCTTCTTAGGGTTTTTGTTAGCTTGTAACACAGTATTTAAACCTTGGGCTTATCATGTCATGTTGTTTCCTATAAATAGGGAATTGTTTTAGAGTTTTATAATGTAGATTTGATCAGATTTTCAAGAACATGAGCTTTCCCACAAAGTTAGTTGACTTTCTGCAAATCTGAAGGGTTAAAGTTCCTGAAATAATTAATACAGAAAAGACATTACATCTGTTATTCCTTTTGCAGGGTATGGTTCTTCAGCTTCCCAAGGTAGATGGCGATCGAATCAGATTTTCTTCCCAATAGAATGTTTCAAAAGAGTGTTTTGTAAAAGATGACAAAGCTGCTTAGTTGTTATGATAAATTAATGTTCTCTTTCATGTAATACTTTAGTAGTTTTAGACCTAACCCTAAATGAATCCAAAGCTTGTTGCAGTCCTTATTTCTATAAAAGGACTTCCAGGATCATTTTGTAAGCATGGGAATTTTATGCCATAAAAGCTTGTAAAAGTTCTGCATATTTTGATCAAGTTTATTAGTATTCTCTTTGGCTCTAATTTCATATGTACTTGATGCTTTAATATCAATATATGTCTGTACTTCCTGTGATTTGAAGAATTTGAATGAATAGTTGTCTCTATTTCTAGTTTTTGTACTCATTTGGATTGGTTGTTAAGGACATTTAAGTCCATCACTTTGTAAGGCAGAGTGTCAAACTGTTTTAAGGTTTATTTCAAAGAGATAATCAAAACCTTAAGATAGTTTCAGTGAGTAGGAGATTGAAATAGATTTGCTAAGTATTTCTTCTTTTAGGAAGTGTGAATAGATTATGGAAGGCATATTCTAATTCAGTATTCAGTACAGGATTTACATTTGATGTGTCTTTGATATTTAAGGTCTTTACATATTGAATGACTCCATGCCCATTGGATAAGGCAGTGATCTAATATTGTAGATTGTGTAGTTACCATCAAATCTATACATAAACTGTTATCATTTTCATTTTTATGTTATATTAAGCCTGCCTGTTGAAAACTACTACATCTTTAGGGAAGTTAATAGGTTAGCCTTGCCTAAGTTTATAAATCAAAAAGAAGAAAGATGAGAATCCTTATTTTAGTTGTATTTTCTCTTATCAAGTTCATAGTCTGGCTTGTGAAGCTCTACATAAAGCTGATTGTTAGAATTTGTAGGATTTGTTATCAACTTTTGCAGTAAAAGGTAGAAGAAGATCATTGTGAAAAGTTAATCCACTGCATGATTTACTGAGGAGAAATAAATCAAGTTAGGTACACCCACCTTTGCCTATGAAATTCAAAGTGAAGGAAGATTTAATCCTCATTAATTGGACTTATTTCTTGAATTAATCAGAATTTGGGTTTTATAAGAGTCAAGCATTACTGCTATATAGGATTCTGCAAGAAAAAACTTCAACAAATTGGTGACTCTACTAGGGATAGAGAAGTAAAATTATTTCTAAACCTTTCAAGGAATCTCTGGTGTTCTACTATTTATACCATTTGACCCATCTGAGTCACCAAAAAAATGGCGACTCTATTGGGGACTTTGAAGAACAATATTCTTTTTGGTTAGTGTGGTATTCTCCCCACTAGTTTGGGGTGGCGACTCTGAGAAATCTCTGCATCAATGTTGAGTAATATATATATATAATCTTATGTATCATCAAAAAATGGAAACACTTCCATTGTAGACATGTTTAGCCTTCTAAGGAAGTGGTTTGGGGTCATGGAAAGCACCTTGAATGGGCTCCTAATCTTTTCATGGTTTCCCCCCTGTTCTATCCCTCTTTCCACTCCCGTTTAGCCTGATTTCTGCATTCTGGACTGCAGACTAGTGATTCTGGGCTTCAGGGTCAGGGTTGACCTTTTAGGTCTATCTCAACCTTGACACTGACCTAGGTCAGGGTCAACCTTGACCTTGACCTAGGGTTCAGTTCCTGGGGTCTCACAGTTTTTGGAGGTCGGCCTTTGAAAAAAGTTTTTCCCACTTCTAGGTCAGTTGTTTCAGGTTCTAAAGAATTGATTCCTAAATTATATTTAATATAAGTCCTCTCCTAGGGTTAAAGGCTTTAATGGGAATTTAATCCTCCTATGTAGGCCTCCTTAGAAGATTGTTCCCTAATTTCATATAAAAGGGGAGCTTTCTCTCTCATTTTCTCTAAGTCTTCTAAGAATCAAGAAGTGATACTAAGTTCTCTATTGAAGCCTATGCATCCTTGAGCAATTGAGAAACATCATCAAGCAAGAAATATTTCAAGAAAGCATTCATTCATTCAAGTATTCATTTCATGAAGGAGATCCATTGGAGGCCATTGATTTAGTGAAGCTACATAGTGCCCTTCTGGTGATCTCTTCATCCACCTTCCTCCAAGCCTATTCCAAATGCAAGAAACCATTCAAGACTTGGTGTTGGAGATCTATAAGTAAGAGATTGAAGACATCCTACCTTTCTACATTCCACATTTTGAGGCGTACTTGTGCATTCAAGGATTTGAATCCACCACAATTATCTTTTCAAGCAAGGTGAATTTATGCATTTACTTTGTCCATTTCTGTAATTTCAATTACATATATTTGAGGTTATTTCTGATATAGGGGTTTGACCAAGGAAAACCCCTCCCCCACAACAAATAATATCCTTTTTCTTGTAAGTACAAGTGCAATACAGTTGATTTGAGACCAGATCTGGATACCCTTTTCAGCTTTCTTTCAGACAGCGCGAACAGAATTTATGTCAGACCTGTGTAGGTCAAGGTAGACATTATTGGGTCAGGGTTGACATTTTTGGGTCAAGGTTGACCTTTTTCATAAGATGACATCAGAACGGAAAAAGATTTCTGGGTTTTGTTCATCTCTACGTTCCAGTTCAGGATCAACTGTCAATTTTTCCAGAAATAGTCTACAGACCTCAGAAAATAGCATTCTTTGACCTATAATATTTCAAGGTTAGTGCATTTCTCCTACTTCTTCAATTACTGTCATATATCATTTCCATACTTATATTTAATAGAATTTAAGGTATCTCATTTGTTATTCTCCTTTCCAAATAGTTGATTCATTTGTGCATTAGCCCTTCCTTGGGGTTGATCAACTTGGATCTCCCATTTGTGCATTTGAGGGTAAAAAGGGAACATCTTATCTTCTCCTTAATCACCATTGCAATACTTAATCAATACAATTCAATGAAGGTTAAGGGATTCAATACATTCTAGGCAACTTAAAGGGTAATTTACACATCAATGCATTACATTTCAAGATAATCAACAATCAATCATTCTTAGTACATTATACAGTCCCATTTTCATTTTTATATGTACACATTATCAATTACAATCGATCACACATACAATTTTATATTGTACACATTTATTTTATATTGTACATTTTTGTGAACCCGCGATAGACAACTCTTTCTTTTTGGTGTTAGATTTACATTGTTTATGCTAGATCTTGCATTTTCTTTCAAATTACATTTAAATTCAATTAATCAAAGTTTTGTGTTAGTTCATTGGCAT
>MU225037.1:38978-51520 GCA_018584345.1 Thuja plicata | reverse complement strand
AGAGTAATTTAGCAATTACTCTTTAGTGCTTAAGTTTCACTTAGGCAGTTTCCTTTTAGACTTAGGAAAGTTTCTATTTCCTTGCAGTTGCCCGTTTAGGGTTTCGACATCCTTTATAAGGATTGTCATCTTTGTATTTCATAAGGAGTTTGTAATCATCTTTATTGTTGAATAGAGAACATATTTTTCTGTCAACATGTGTTTGCACTCTCTGGCCTATCAGCCGCCATAGCTTCTGTCTATCCTCTCTTCTGTCTTCTTCATTCTCGTAGCAGTTGTTTTGCATGCAGGTGTTTCTTGGGTAGATTGACATTTGTCAAATCCAATAGATATGTGGTCCTCTTAAGATGAAGAGCCAATTGCAGATATAGATACTAGGAGAGAGCATTTCCAAAGATACCAGCAACAAGTTTTCTTTGACTAGGATGATGAACACGATACTACGCTGCAAAATACTATCTATACCTCAGGTGATGATAGAGAGTATCCCCATTTCAGGTTGCCTAGTGATGAGGAGCAAAGATATTTAACCATAGCAGCAATAAATCAAGCTAGGAGTGCTTAAAATTTGAGGAATAGAAGGGTAGAACCTGGTCAAGGTAAGCCTTCTTTAGTATTCATTAAATAATATGCCTCACAAGTTGTTGCAGGATCTCAAAGAAAAGATAAAAATAAGAAGGAAGGTACAAAGTAAGGAGAGTTTTCTTCAGCCCAAGGAGAAAACGAGAAAGCAAATGTTGATATGCAAGTTGTTACTAACAAAGGGAATAGAGGTAAAAACACAAATGATATTTTATCTAGATTACCTGCATTTAATATGAAGCATGCTCTTATGCAAATGAAAGTGTCAGTTCCTTTCAGTGAAATGTTAAAAATAAAGGAACATAGGGATGCTGCAATGTCATTTTTCAAAGGGATAGTTGATGGCCCTATTGATAATACAAGGGAGAGAAAAATGAAGGGTATTAGTGATGAGACTGAAACACCTATCTTATATGTTGGTAATATGATTACGCAAGAGCCCTCTCAAGTGGACCCTTTTTATGTAACTTTTTTGATAAATAACAAACTTGTAAAAAAATTGTATGATTGACTCTGGTGCCACTGAAAATGTGATGCCATATGGTGTAATGAGAGAATTGGGTATGAATGTTGATACTTTCTATGGAAGGTCTTATGCCATGGATAATAGAGAAGTCCCTGCAGTGGGAACTCTGAAAGGAGTAGAAGTTAAGATGGCTTTCTTTCCTGAGGCAACTTACAAAATAGATATAGTTTTTGAAGATACCCAACCCCATTATGGTATGCTATTGTCTAGACAATGGTCCACATCAGTTGTAGGTCATGTCCAATTGGAATTATCTTATGCAACAATCCCAATAAATGGGAATGAAATAAAATTGTATAGAGAACCTCGAGCACTGGTGACTATTGAGAAGGTGCAAGATAATATGCTTAATTGTTGTGTGGATGTAGACATGGACAACTTTAGAATAGAGAAGATCTTTCCATAATACAAAAATACTGATCCATTAATTGAAGAGTTGAACACACAACAAGGTGGCCTGTGGAAAATGTACTTTGATGGAGCTTGTTCCAAAAAGGGATCAGGAGATGGTGTTATATTTATTTCTCCATCAGGTATTATATTCAAATACTCTTTCTTGCTAACTTTTCTGTGTACAAATATTACTGCTGAATATGAATCCTTTTTTTTGGGATTAAATATTGCTACTAGGCATGGTATCAAATGTTTAAAAGTTTATGGGGATTATGAGCTAGTAGTAGCACAAGTTAGATCCAAGTGTGCTGTAAAAAATGATAGATTAAAAATGTACAAGCATGCTATTTGGGATCAAATTGAATTTTTTGATGCCTTTAACATTGAATGGATAGAAAGGTCAAAAAATATCATGGCTGATTTTCTAGCTGATGTTGCTTCAAAGAATGGTGATTTGACTTTGAGTGGGGTATCAACTATGGAAGTTAAGACTAGACCAGTTGTCCCTCATAATGTTTACAACTGGCAAGTTTTTGAGGATGATCAGGATATTCTTAGGTTTATTCAATGCCTTGACCATTATGAAGATCAGCATGTAGATTGTAATTATTTAGTTGAGGTGATTGATGGAAAGGATATTGTTTTGGGAAATCAGGTTGTCCAGTTGAGTTCTAATTAGATTCCTAAGGGGTTGATAGAACTAGAAGCATTTTTTAGTGATCAAGATGATCATTTATAAAAAAGGAACAGTGCTAAAATCGAGGATTTGGAGGAAGTAAACTTAGGATCAGAAACAACACCTCAAATAGTATATATTGGAAGGAGGTTAGAATCCCATGTTAGGGAAAATCTGATAAAATTGTTAAAGAAACACAAGCATGTGTTTGCCTAGTCATATGAGGACCTAAAAGCCTATAGGGAGGACCTTTTCCAATATGAGATCCCACTGAAACCAGATGCCAAGCCATTCAGACAAAAGAAGAGACCAATAAACCCATTATTGGCCCCCAAAATGCAATAAGAATTGATTAGGTTGAGGGATGCAGCGATTATTCAACCCATAAGACGTTCAACTTGGGTCTCTAATTTGGTCCTAGTGAGGAAAAACAATGGTGATATAAGGCTTTGTGTTTATTTTAGGAACTTGAATATTGTATCTTTAAAGGATAATTATTCTTTGCCTAACATGGAGGCAATGTTACACAAAGTTATTGGTTGTGATTTATTGTCAATGATGGATGATTTTTTAGGCTACAACCAGGTATTAGTAAAGGAATTTGAGAAATTTAAAACTGCATTCACTACTCCATGGGGAACATATGTGTATATTAGGATGCCCTTTGGTCTTATAAATGCAGGGGCAACATTCTAGGGAGCTATGGATGTTGCATTTAAAGAATTTGTTGATTTATTCATGGTGATTTATCAAGATGACTTGACAACATATTCCAAGAAAGAAGAGGACCATTGTGGGCATTTAGAAAATATTTATAATAAGGCTTTGGAATATGGTGTTTCTTTGAATTCTAAGAAATGTCAATTTGCTGTAATAGAAGGAAAGTTACTAGGACACATTGTGTCAAAGGAGGGGGTAAGAATTGACCCAGAGAGGATAGAAGTAATTCAAAAGGTCACTGCTCCAATAAATGTCAAAGGAGCACAATCTTTTTTAGGAAAGATTAATTTTGTGAGGAGGTTTATTGATAACTTTGTAGAAATTGTTAAGCCTATAATTAAATTGTTGAAAAGGGATGCAAAGTTAAGTGGGATGAAGAAGCACAAGTTGATTTTGAAAAGATCAAAAGGGAAATTCAAGAAGCACATGTTTTAAGGTCTCCTGATTATAGTAGGCCATTTTCATTGTTTTATTTTGCATCTTTTCATACAATTTTTGTTGTGTTATTACAAAAGGATGAGGAGGGTTATGAATATCCCATTACATTTTTCAGTAAATCACTCCAAGTTGCAGAGTTGAACTATGAGATGATGTAAAAACAAGCATATACCCTAGTTAAAGCTGTGAATTCATTCAAACCTTATTTGGTTTGTGCAAAAGTAATTGCATATGCACCTCATGCAACAATCAAGGGCATTCTTACTCAATCAGAGGTTACTGGTAAGCGATGCAAATGGATAAATAGGATTCAAGAATTTAATATGAAAATCCATATAACCAAATTAGTAAGATGACTTGGCCTAGATAAGTTAATGACATAAGAGAATATGGATTTGGTTCAGGTAATTAATTTAGAAGTGCAAAATTCGGTAGTGACTAGTATTGAAAGACAACCCTATTATGTTTATATCATGTATAATCTCAAAAATGCCAAGTGCCCTAAGATTATGACTGATAATGAGAAAAGAACCCTCAGGTTGCAAGCTCAAAGATACACATTAGGACAAGGAGATTTATATTAGAAAGGCAAAAACGGTGTACTTTTGTTATGCCTAGATGAGAGGCAAGCTGAAAAGGTCCTAAAACAAATGCATGCTAGTGTGTGTGGTGGACATTACTTTTCCAAAACTGCTACCCATAAGATCCTGATGGCTGGTTATTTTTGGCCATGTTTATTTAAAGATTCCTTCAATTTTTTACAAAAGTGTGAAGCATGTCAGATATTTGCTTCCAAGCTAAAGTATTTTAGTGTTGTGTTGCTAAATATAGTAGTTGCTGATGCACCTTTATCCATGTGGAGAATTTATTTCATTGGGGATTTTTTAGAAAAATCAAGTGGTGGACATAGTTGGATATTGGTTGCCACAGATTACTTCACAAAATAAATAGAGGCAATTCCTACTAAGAAGGCAACTAGTAAGGTTGTCATTGATTTTTTGATGGAAAATGTTCTGACTAGATTTGGTGTCCCTATAAAATTGATAATGGATAATGCTATGTGTTTTAGGTTAGAAGAATTTAAGGATTTCTGTGATGAATATGGAATTATGATGTCATATTCTTCCCTATATCATCCTCAAGCTAATGGACAAGCATAATCCAAAAAATAAGAGTATTATGCTGATTTTAAAGAAAACCTTAACAAAAAATAAAAGAGCTTGGCTTTCTAAGTTGAAATTAGTCCTATGGGATGATAGAGTAACTGTGAAAAATGACACTGACAAGTTCCATTTTGAATTGGTGTATGGTATGCAGGCCAGGATACCATTGAATATTTTACTTCTTGTTCATAAATTCATTGAGGAAGAAGGTCTTGAAGTAAGTGATGCTATGCATAAGAGAATGATCCAGTTAGTTGAATTGGATGAAATCAGAAAAGAAGCACAACAAAAATACTTGAAGAGACAATAGAAAATGAAATATGTGTTTGACAAAAGAGCTAATAATAGAAATTTTTGGCCATATGACATGGTATTACAGTAGAATGCTAAGGCTGAAGAAAAAGGGAAACATAAAAATTTTAAATCCTTGTGGTTAGGGCCCTATATCATTCATCAGACACATGGTAAGGATTCATATTTCTTAAGAAATTTGGATGATGAGGTATTGGAATTGTCAGTGCATGGACAATTCTTAAAACCATTCTTTAATTAAAATTCTCCATGCATAGTAGACATGTATATATGTAGTTGGTTTTAGGTGTGCTAGTTTTCTATAGGTTATAGATTTGTATATATTGCGGAGTTTTACTACAGAGTTGTACGTATCTGTGGTCTGCTTTTCCCAGAGATCTAGATTCTTGCCTTGATCTAGCAATCAAGCATCCTCAGTTAGAGCCATTGTTGGTCATATTTTTTCTATTTGCTACATTTTGGTTTGGACCAGTGTAGGGTTACAAAAAAGGTTTTTAGCCCTCATTAAATTTCCAAATTTTAATGTCTATCTCATAGCTCCATTGATATTTGAACTAAAACCCTAAGTCATTGTGAAAATCTGCTTTAAATAATGAAAAATCCTGGTATGTCTTGCAAAGTCTTCAACCCTAGTTTCAAATTTATAGTCGTTGGTTAAAATAGCCCTAAACCCTTCGTGTCTTGTTTCTAATTTGTCATTACCTTTTTGAACCACTTAAGTTTTCATTTTTTCATGTGCTTGGTCGAAGAATATTCCTTTTATTATTATTTACCTTGTCACGTAATATCTAAAAAAAATGGAATATGCTCTTTTGATCTTGAGAGGATTTGATAGTTCTGAGGAAGAAGATGAAGGAGAACATGAGATGAAGAAATCCAAGAAACTATTGACATTGCTCAGATGAGTCCTAAGGAGCTGATGAAGATTCTGAGAATCTTAAAGAGAAAGCAGAAAGAGACATATCAAAGGGAAATAAAAAGAAGGTTAGAGTACTAAAAGAGGAAAGGAATATAATTAGTAATCTAGTATCTGATGTGGCATATGATAAACAAGACAAACCTATTGATTAGCTGGGTATTTTGGTCAAAGTTGTTTATGATCAAGTACCTAACTTGGAGAATGCACCAATGAAGTTGGCAATGAAAGAGTATGAGAAGCAATGAACTGACAAGTTGAAAGATATTATATCAATAGACAAAGAGTCACTTGTAGTTCTAGTGAAAAAAGTAAAGAAAATCCTACAGGAGGTAGGACAGTTACTTGTAAAAGTGTCCAAGTTTACATCTTTTACAAAAGATCTGGAGAAGAAGAGAGAGGAAGCTCAACACAAGCTTAATGCTTTGGTTGAAAAGTTTGATCCCCTAACAAGTTCACCTTCAGAATACAGTGCAAATGTCAAAATGATTACACACAAAGTGAAGCAATTGCAAGAAAATAAAGATAAAAGAATTATAACACTTAGGGATTTGCAGAACTACTTAGCTCACACCATATCTATCTTATGCAACAAAATGTGAGAGATGCAGAAACAACACTAAGTCCACCAGAGGTGAGTACTTTGAATGATATGGAGGGGTTAACATTGGTAATACATGGGAAAATTATATCTATGGAGAACTTACCAGAGTCATGGGAGAAGTCATTAAAGACAACAAAGACAAACATCAAGGATGTCTTTGACAAAATTTAATTCTAGTGGTCCTTTGTCATTGTTGCCAAAAAGGGGAAATATATGAGTATGAATAAAAAAAGAGAGAGTATGAATAGAGTAAGGGGGAGTATGTGTTGAATTATTTGAAGTATTTATGGGTACAGTGCAAGTCAATACTTACAAATTTATGCATGGCAGAGTTTTGAGTTTATACAGAGTTTTTTCCATCAATGCCAAAGGGGGAGATTGTTGACATTATGGTAGTTTTTGGAGGAGATATAAAGATTGGTCATAAAAAGATACATAATTAGTTGTCATTATTGGAGACATGATCAGTTAATATGATTAGAGCGACTGGTAAGATCCGTACATGATTGGTAAAGGGAAAAACAGTTAACTGTGTTGACCAGTGTATAGGAGGTGTATAAGAAGAACATTTTCAATCAAATAAATTGGTAGCAGTTGAATTATAGAGAAAATAAGATGATGCAATATTAGAGGATACATTCATATGGTATGATGAATTCATGGTTCTAACTACGACAGCTAATTAGATGTTTTGAGTGAATTATGTTTTTGATGTGGAAGACAATGTACGTATTGGGTCACTGATAAGAATTTCATGATAAATCAGTAAAGGCGATGGATCGGAGGTTGGCTATTATTTATGAAAATGGATTTTATCTTTGGGGATGATGTATTAGGTATGATTGATGTTGATTTCGAGGAGGTTGGTAAATATTTTTGTGTCGATTTTGATGGAAGGTTTTTAGGTCTTAATCCACTTAAGAAAATAATATATAAGGAGATCTAAATCATGTGATTTAGGGTTGCGATCATATTTTTAAGTGCAACGATCAAAGATTGAAGAAGTAGAGATCAGTACAATGTCAGAAAGAAAAAGGAGCAGAGAGGATTTGATAGGTAAGTAGCACCCATTCTACAGATCATTATTGTTATTGTTTCCTAACAATTACAACAAGTTAAATCCTTTAATAGGGTAGAGCCTAACAGATCTTTATTTTAAATCCTTTAACATGGTAACTTCTTAATTGGAGGTTGAAATCCTCTAGCGAGGTAGACTCTAACAAGTGTTTTGGTACTTCTAACAAAGTACTAGTCACTTTTAACAGGGTGAACCCTAGAAAGGGTATTGTAGCTCCTAATAGGGAAAACAAGAAGCTTTATAAAATACATACGTAATGAGAACCTAAACCATAATGAGCATCCATTTGAAACATCTATTATTTGAGTTATGGGACCCTATTCTTAAATAAGTACCTATATTTTACAAAAATGATACTAGTTCCTATTGGGATTTTTCTAAATCTAACACTTACGTTAAAAATAGACTTATAATTTTACTTATACCCTTAGATGTTTTCATTGAGAGATATCTCTCTTCACCTTTTAGTTAGACTATTTAATCCATCTATGCTAATGTATATTTTTAAATTTCACTCTGAATGAAAATATATTATTGTAAGTACAAGATGAAAGAGAAAAATAGATATAAACATGTCAAAATATTTAACCAAGCGTAGCCAATGCTGGGAAACTTCTTTAAGAAGGTGACTGATAATCCTTATTTAAAATATCAAACCATTCAATTGCCTTTCTTACAAACATGATGTCAAATCTGACATTTTGGGCACTTCTATATGATGATAACTTGTCCATTGGAGATCTTGACATAGATAAATATGCTATTGTTTTTTTAATATAAACATAAACTGGGCACTTTGAGTTGGTGTTAATGTGTCCATAGAAAATATTAATATCCAGGTATGGCTATTTTTTCCCTATATATAAATAAAATCTGAGTACAAACTCCAATCAAATCTCTCTACGCATAGATTGAGCTGTCACGAAGGGGTGATCCCACAATAGTGGGTTACACTTTTTCGGAGGAAGGAATTCCTCACGAAATCCACAAGGGGGAGGATTTAGTCAAGTACTTTCAATAGAAAATACCTGATTGTTTTGATCGAAACATTCTTAGTTTCGATCGAAACTACCTAGTTTGCTTAGTTTCGATCGAAACTAACTCAATTTTGATTGAAACTAAGCTAGTTTTGATCGAAACTAACTAGTCAAAATTTTTCTATGGTTTTAACCCATATGCATGTTAAACTAAGTAACTACTTTCGATAGAAAGTAGTTTCGATCAAAACTAGTTTCTATCGAAAGTAGTTTCTATTGAAACCCCCAAAATTGAGGCCATCTGCAAAGGCTGACAACAATATACAATTTTCATGGCTTCGAGGCTCAAGCGCAGAGCTCAAATGGAAGAATAGGGACACCTCCTTTTGCATCACACAAGTACTCTGAACGAGCTTTCTAACAAATATAGATTTGACAAATTTTGAATTAATTAGGTCTATGTATTTTTACGTGCATCGAATCTAGGGTTTTTATCGAATATAAACTTCCAGGTTTGACGTTCAATGAAAAATAGTTGAAAATATAAATTTTTTTTGAAAAATAACAGTGCCCTTTGGCTTCGAGTCTTCTTTCTATCAAAAAATAATAATTTGAATTTTGATAAATACACAAGTTATCAGCTACATATTCAAGGTATGTTAAAATTACGGTTGACTCTACTTCAAACATTCATAAAATATCCAATAATCATGATAATGTCATCAAACCAATTGCATGCCCTCCATATGGATGTTGCAAAACTAAATTTGAAAGAAGCGCGTTGATATCTATTTTAGAAAAAAAGTTATGTTGTACGAAGTCATTGTACCTTTTTGAAAATGAAGTTTTCAGCAACATAGCAGTTTTAGTGGGAGAAAAAAAAACCATTAAAATGAATTAAAAAATATATATTTAGAATCTAGACAGAAAATCCTAAAAGACTCTAGTTTACTTCATCTTCCAATTTCAAATAGTTTAACAACAATCTGCATCTAAATGTGAAAGTTTTTCTCAAAATGTAGACTTGAATATCCATTTAGGCAAAAAAGTGTAAGCCACTATTGTGGTATACCTGGTGGCAGTGATGTCCAACTGATCTTCAAGTTATGGATCTCTCTCTTTTTCCCTCAAAAAATGTTTATCAAAACCTCCCACAAAGCCACGAGTTAATAAGCTCTGGAAGGCTTACGAGGAGTTGGGTTTCTTCCTGTTGATCAATCATGGAATTAATCCAACTCTTGTTCAAGCAGTGTAGGGAAGGATTCAAAATCAAGGGGTCTTCACTAAAATGGCAATATACTATCAGACATGTTTATATTGGGCGGTTTAAATTAGGCAAAAAAAGGGGGCAATATATTGTCTAAATAGGGGAGAGGGGGGTTTTGGGGGGGTGGGAGTGGGGATTTATATAGGAAAATAGGCGTTGGAGATATTGGAGAGGTATTGGAGGGGGTGACAAAAAAGGGAGCTTGGGACAGTATTTTCTGAAAATAGGAGGATTCTTTAGTATGCCATGAATGCATGTGCTATGATTTAGGTTCACTAAGTGAATTCCCATGTGTTCAAGATATGCTTGCACTTTATACCACAATCAAGAACATAGGTATTTTCAACACGAGGTATGACTCATCTGTAGTAGATGACATGGAAAAATACTCCACACATGAGAACATGAGCTTTCCATGGTATCGTCTCCTACACAACTCAGTTGAAATAATCTCTCCCAAACTATGGCCACAGGGAAACCCTGCATTCTAGTAATATAATTGTTTGCAAATTCTTCTATTTTGAAAATTTCAGTACTAGTATTTTTACATCATCTCCAATGTTTGTGCAGTGAGGAGTTGAATGCATATGGAGCTCAAATGAGAGAGCTTTCTCATAGGATTTTGAAGCTCCTTATTTGGGGTTTGGGTGTGGATATATCAAGCATATACAAAAGAAGATGAATTCATTTACACTCATTTAATTTTATCGTTGTATTTGATCGCGTGAATACAACTGAGTTCATGTTCCTCTATGATTGGTGAAGTAATAGTTGAGGTAAATATGAAAAAAATAGAATGTGAAGGATGAGGGATGGTCAGATGGTCTATTCACTAAAATTTTTTAAAGATGAGGGCAATATTTCAACCCCACTACATAGAGATTCCCCTAATAAAAGTTAAATCATTCCCCTTCACAAACATGAATGAGTTAAATCATGCATTCATCTTTATCAAGAATAATCAGTTAAATCATTCTCCATTACAAACAGGAATGAGTTAAATCATTCATCCTTATTGACAATAATCAGTTAAATCATTCTCCTTCACAAATAGGAATGAGTCAAATCATTCATCCAAATCAACAATAATCAACAGGAATGAGCTAAATCATTCATCCTTATCAACAATAATCAATTAAATCATTCTCCTTTTACAAAAAAGAATGAATTAAATCATTCATCCTTAAAAATAATCAACAGGAAAAAAGTACAAGGGCTAGAAGAAAATCAAAATTGATTTAAAATATATTAAAAATAGCTTACATAAATGTATATAACCAAAATTTATTAATAATAATTAAAATTTACCAATTTCATAATTATTTATAAAAAAGATAATGATTATCATTTTTGTGAATATTAAAGTGATAGTTATTTATGAAAACAAGATAATGATTATGATGTTTTTGAATCTCTCTCTCTCTCTCTCTCTCTCTCTCTCTCTCTCTCTCTCTCTCTCTCCATATTATTATCTCTAGCTATGCCTCTCTCATTTACTCTATCTCTATTGCTCCATATCTCTCAATTGCCTCTCACTACTCTCTCTATCCCATTCTATCCATATCTCGACTTCTATCTCCCTAGATCTCTCCATGTCTCTCTTTTGACCTCTTTTTATCTCTTTATAACTAATCTCTATCTATATCGCTCCTCTCCCTCTCTCCCCCTCTCTCTCTGTCTCTTCTACTTTATATCTCTATATCCAATTATGTCTACTCCCTCTTGCTCCTATATCTCCTTCTATCCACATCCATACCTGCCACTTACTAATATATGTCTAAGTGGAGAGGAGGAATCAATAAGTTGGAACCCACTGGATGGTCCCATCGTGAGTGACCCAAACTTCTTCGTCATCTTCACCTAGAAGATTGAACTAGGAGTGTATGGTGCATTGTTGGTCAGAAATGCGCACCTGCGGGAGTTTTTATTGAAATCTAGAATCTTTCTATTGTACCAGTAAAACTTACAACACTTCAATTTGTCTGTAACTCCTAGATCCATCCTTAATATGTATTCAACAAAACAGACCAGGTCTTCTTTTCTACTCAAGTATGAATTGAAACAAATAATCTAAGAACTTCGAAGTGACAAAGTAACAATGTATTATTAATGTGCATTGTATCCTAAACATTGGTGAGCCATCTTCCAAATGAAACACCGACGAGATTGCTGACATTGAGAAAGCGAGTGCTTGCTTCACTAGGAGGAAATGGTACCGGAGAGAACATTTTATGATCATGTGTATGACTACAATCTTTACAACGATTCAGATGACCCAGATAGTGGTCTTGATCTCCTCAGGGAGGTGCTTGGTGGGTCGCAGGACCTTGCTTATCCTAAAAGATGTAGAACTGGACATGCCCCCTACCAAACAAGTAATCCAAATATGTCATAGCTTGATGGATTTGTTTAATGTTAATTAATTTTAGTTTAAATTAATTTGGAGATTCAATTAATGTTAATGTTTATGCTTTGGTAGATCAGAAGTCCGAGAGCTTGCCTCTCTTCCCCACCACCCAATACTACATTACCCCAAACGAGAATTTCCCTCATATCGATATGGAGATTACAAGGCTAATTTGGTGCGAGCATTTGCCAAAAAGGGTGATACCCACCATTAAATCAGTATTTGGTGATGAGTTCCACTCACTGAAAGACGTGAAATATATTTATAGCAAAGGCATTGCCAAGTCTGTCAATAATGTTATGGATCTTAGTCGAGATCTAATTCCTCTCCAAATGATGATAGTACTGTGTGTGTGTGTGTATACACATATATGTGTTTATATATACATGTATGTGTATATATACACATGTATACACACACGTGTGCATATATATACATGTATGTATATATATACAGACATGTATTTATACATATATGTGTGTT
>MU225037.1:20993-38702 GCA_018584345.1 Thuja plicata | reverse complement strand
CACACTCACATGTATATATACACATGTGTGTATGTATATATACACACATATATGAGTATATATGTATATGTGTAAATATGTATATATACACAACTGTGTGTATGTATGTGTAGACACACACACATGTGTGTGTGTATACACACTATATTCAAAAAAATTAAGAAATAAACAATAAAAATTATTTATGCATCTTCTCAGTCATCTTCCAGGTGAACCAAACGAGTTCAACCCATATTCCGAAAATCATTTCTAGGATATGTATCTTCCAGAATTGACCATATCCAACATTTGGTATTCCAGAACCCAAACGGTAATGAATCTGCACCTTACACCTGAAAATTTCAGCTTCTTCAACAAACTGTAGCCAATGTTGGGGAACGAATTTGAAGGTCACCCCTATCTCTCATATGATTTTTTAAGAACGGTTTAGTCATTTTCATGACTTTTATTTTATGTCTTAAAAAAATTATTGATTGTCAAATCATTTTATTTTAAATTTAAATATTTTATCAATGTATTTAGTAGTATATATATTAAGCAAAATCTCAAATTTACTGAATAAATTTCTATAAATCAATAATAATATAAAAAATTAGCGTTTCAATCCTTACGGTCTAATAAATTTGTAGTCTGTCATATAGGATTCAAAAGTGAAAAAACGGCCAATACGGCCAGACGTGGTGTCAACTTGTCCATTGAAGATCTTGCAATCTGAATATAGTAATATTTTTCTTTATAATTATAATCATGTCATCATTATCTTCAGGCCCACCTCCAACTGCTCAACGTTATCTTCAGCGGCCTAGCACAGTACCTATGTAGCTAATTCTATGACTATCATTTATTCAGTACTGCTTGAGCATTCAACCTTCAATAAACTCTCTCTATGCATAGATTGAGAGCAGTCATGGAGGCAATGAATGTAACTGATCTTCCACTCATCGATCTCTCTCTTTTTCCCTCCCAAAATGTTGATAAACAACAGCTGGAAAGCCACGATTTTAATGAACTCAGGAAGGTTTGCCAGGAGTTGGGCTTCTTTCTGGTCATCAACCATGGAATTGATCCAACTCTTGTTCAAGCAGTGGAGGGCAGAATTAGAGATATGTTTGCACTGCCTGCTGAAATCAAGAACATAGCTATTTTCCCCATTTTCAATGTTGGGTATGGCCCATCTGTAGTAGATGATGTGGAAAAAGACTCCATACCTGAGAACATGAGTTTTCCATGGGATCAGCTGCTGCCCAACTCAGTTGAAAAAATCTCTCCCAAACTATAGCCACAAGGAAACCCTGCATTCTGGTAACAACATTGTTTGCGAATTCTTCTATTTGAAAAGTTCAGTACTAGTTTTTTTACATCATCTGTAATGTTTGTGTAGCGAGGAGTTGAATGCATATGGAGCTCAAATGAGGGAGCTTTCTCATAGGAGTTTAAAGCTCCTTATTTGGAGTCTGGGTGGGGATATATCCAGACACTTTTTAACTGCAATATGAGATGGTTCCCTGCATGTGATTGGAGATGTTTGTTATTATGCCAATGAACAAGTTATTTTTGGTGGTTGTATATTTGAGACAACAAATTATATACTAAGAAAAATCAATACCTTAATGGCATCATACAATGCCCCTAGTTATGTTTTTGCAGAGCGTCAACAATCTGAAAATATACAAGGCCAAACAGGTTTTACATGATTTGACTGTTGATTATTCAGAGAATTCCTTGGAAAATAGAGGGGTAGCAGACCTTGTCAGTGTGTTTCGTTCTGCAGATGTAGAGTTGGTTTGAGTTTGGCGAGGCTGGGATGTGCGAGCCTTTTTTGTGTTGTGGCTGCTAACAGCATGGCTAAACATGATAGAAAATATCTTGATATTTTGGGCCATTACGATCCTCTCTGACCAAGGAATGAAGGGAAGCATAAGAGTATTACTTTTCGAAAGATAAAATATTGCTTTAGTCGGGCTTTGGAAGAACGCTGGCTGAAAGGGATTGATACCAAGTCTGTATCGAATTTGAAGAGGCGCATATTCTCTTGAAAATTATTGTTCAATTCCTCTAAGTTTTAAGGAAGATGGAGAGTCTAGGAGGTGGACGATGATCCATGGGATTTAACTAATGCGGACACGTACAATGATGAGAGGTGCCTGAAGTTTTTCATAAACTTGGGCTTGGGATAAAATGACACATATTGTTGAAAAATTTATTGTAGTGAAAAAAAAAAAAAACAGCTCATAGCAGCCCCAAAGGCATCAGAGGTGGGTCGTTAAAACGCCTCTGCTAATATCATAGAAATGCTTATTAACACGATTTCTCCTTCCAATATCTTCACACATTTCTCCAAAGCCCCTCCTCCTACGCTGAGAAAATTAGTAAATGTTTCAGAAGCTCCTTTCAGCATATACACTACCAGCAAGAAAAATCATCGAATTCGGGACCGCATTACCTCTGTATACTATGTCCAAAAGGTAGCACAAGAAGAAGAAAAAGAAAAAGACGGGAAAACTCAAAAAGCAGCACTGGCTGAATGTCTTTCCAGCAAAAATAGCGTAGCAGAGGTTTCAAGTTCGAGTCCTCCACCGCCATTCAAGTCCACGGGAACGCCTTTGGTACCATCTCGTAATACTAGGAGTGGGCAGGAGTATTCAGTATTTGATGAGGCAGACTGGTCGTGCAAGGGAAAGAAGAAGGCTATTGAAAAGAAGGCTAAGAAGGAGAGGAAAGTTGTGGGGAAATGTTCTGTGCAAGATAGAAGATGGGAGGCCGTGGAGAGATGGAGCAGAGAGGGCTATTATTATTTGATTATGGAGAAATTACAGTTTCAGTTTTTGTCATGAGATGTTTACCTTCATGTGATATGAAGATGTTTATTTTTATTGTGATATGGTTGGCTCTTGATTCTAGATTAGAGCCTTGGCATGATAAAGGTTCTTGTGATGGGTTTTGTTCTTAAGAGCATGAGGTTTTTGGTTTGTGGAGATCAAGTTGTCATGTTGTGTTCCCAGGTTATGCAAACGTGCAGTGGGAGTTTTGACAATTGGTCATGCTTAGTGCTCTTGGTATCGAGTACATTGGCAGATTGGCCATGAAGGTGCTCTTGCAAACCAAGAGGCTTGGGTGAGGCTATAGTCCTCTTGGGTTTAGAGAACATTTGTTGAGACGGTTTCTCTTTGGAGGTTTTAGCAAGAAGACCGAGGACCCTACACCTGTGGATGGACGTGAGTTCATTATGGACCTAGAAGAGATTGTTCTTGGAGAAGATGCATTATGAGTTGGAGTATCCTGGAGGAGCATTCTCACTCCCTACTCTTGGTCTACTCGGCAGATTTATCTCCTTGTACATTTGTGTTTAGGAGATGGTTGAGATTGTTCCTAGTTTTGGAATGTTTTTGAGTTTGATCTTCTTGTTTAACAAGAGCTTTCATCCATGGTGGTTGGGTGTTGTAAATGCTCTTATTTGGGGAGGTAAAGGAGATCATACTTGGCACAGCTGAGCACTTGGCGGTGTTGGTAGAAGGATGAGTTATGGTTTGCGTGGGTGTCTCTTCCAAGAAGTTTTTTTTTTGAGATCATCTATTGTTGCTGTACTTTACAATTTTTTAATAGCTATATGTGGTCTTTTCATGAGGGTTTGGAAGACATCATGTGAGATTTTACAGCAGGTTGGTTGCAGTTTGCAGATCATCTCAAGTTATTGCCACACCTTTTATGTGCAAATTGGTAGGCTAGAGTCAACTTTTGGTTGAAATTGCTCATGCAACATGCGGATTGCTCTATAATGGTCTTCTAGTTTTTTGCATATCAATGGTTTTTGGTGTGTTTTTGTTGGAAGATGGTGAGTTGTTGTATGTGTTGGTTATGTGATTATAAATCTACTAATGTTGTGTGGTTAGTTGGATGCGATTAGCAATTGGATGCGGTTGCTATTTCAGCTATGGTGATTATCTATTGGCAATTTATTACCATGGGATTTGGTAAGGAAAAGCAAATTTTAAGTGGGAGATTGTCTAGATGTGAGGTTGCAGCATGAGTTGAACTTCAAGTGGGAGATTGTTGGATGTGAAGTCCAATTGTTCATTTCTTCTTCCATGACTTTTCATTTCATATTCTCTTATTTGACTCTCCGTCTTCTCTTGAAGACTATTGTATAAATCTAAAGAGAAATCCTTATGTAACTAAGTTGTGATGATTGAATAATATATTTGCTTTGCTCTCTCGTGGATGTAGCCAAGTTGGCAAACCATGTTAAATCTTCTGTGTCTATTTTGTGGTTTCCAATTTGTCTGATCTTCTAGTTTTAACACACTCTCCATCAGAACTGTTTAAGAAATCCTTTGGAAATGTTCAGATGAATTACTATAAGAAATCCTTTGGAAAAGAGATGATCTCGAAAGCTCACACTGACTTGAGTTTCTCCACAATACTGTATGAGGATGATGTTGGAGGTCTCCAGATCCGAACTAAGAAAGGAAAATGGATGGATAGTAAGCCTGGATCTTTTGTTATTAACGTTGGTGACATTTTAGAAGTAGGGTTTTACAAATGCCTCTCTTTTTAAGTTAATTAGTCTCTAGAGTCATTAAAATCTTTCATTCATTTTTCATTTAACAAATTGTTTATAGATAAATTTTATAACAACGTATCAGCAATAAAATGGTGTATATTGAGTATGTTTAGAATATAAAACATTTTTTGTCAATAAAATGGTGTATATTCAGGTCTTCTAGGGTTTCCAGTGGTGTTGAGGAAGGAGCTATTTCAGAGGATGATGATTTGCCCATGGAGAAGAGCTCGGTTGTTCCCCATGGCTTTGGTTGTGGCTGTCGCCTCTGCTTCTGGCTGTGTTTTTTGTTTCAACCCTATTTTTGCTTTAGCGTTCCCCTATTCTATGGGGCTCTGTGTGGTTTGGTGCTTGTTGTTGGGGCTTTTTTCGTTGGCCCTTTTCTCATTCATGGTAAGCCAGGTGTTGCTGGTTTTTAAGGGTCTATGCTTTCCCTTGCTAGTTTTTGGTTGGGCTTTTATGGATATGTGTTGGCCTTGGTTCAAGCCCGGTTCTCTCTTACGCTCTCTGGTTTAGATTCTATGAGGCTTCTTTAGAGGTGGAGTATCCCTTATTGAGGTGTGTGTTTGACTCATTTTTGTCACTTCCTTCCTCTTTCAATACTCTTGTTAAGGTGGAGGCATCTTCTATAGAGGGGGAGATAGATTTACTTTGTAAGAGAGGTGGTGTGGTCTTTCTCTACTGATGGCTTCTTCGAAATGGGATTGAATCAGATGTTGGTGTTCCCCTTGGTTTGTCACTCTTGGCTGCCCCTATAAAGGTGGGATCCTCTTCTATTGATGTGGAGAGGAGTTTGAATGTTGAGAAGGTGAATCTTGGTTGGAATGTTCTTTCTAGCTTTGGTTGGATGGTTTTGGGTTTCATTCTAAAACCCATCTTCATGGTTCGGGGAGCCTGTCAAAACTCTTTGATTTCCTTTTGGCTAAGGTTTCTTGGAAGGGCAAGTTGAGTATAGATTGTTCTTTAAAAATTATCTATTTATCTATATCCTTTAAGGTCTTGGGAGCCTCGCTAAAACCCAATTTTCTTGGACAAGTACATCAAGTTTACTTTTATGTCCATGATTTTAAGGTTGTGGGAGCCTTTTCAAAACCCAAGGATTGTGGTAATGGGCACTAGAAAAACCCATGGTTTCTTGATTAAAGTTGATAATATGTTTTTCTCAAGGTTTAGGGAGCCTTTTCAAAAAACCATATGTCTTGAGTGGATTGGCTTCGAAATTTGTTTGGGCAGCTTAAGCGTTGAACCATATCTTGTCAAGTTGTTATCTTTGTGTTGATGGTATGATGTTGTTTTGTAAAGTCTTATCTTAACCAGCTAGCTTGTAGGGGTTCCAGATCCCTGAAAAAATTTGGTTGTAACTTGGGTTTCGGGTCCCTTCAAAACCTATTTTTCCCCTAATAAAAAAAATCTTTATCTAAAAAAATATATAATCTTTATATTTAATTTTTAACTATATAATAGTATGTTTTAAAAATTAATATACTATTGAAATTTTCAAGTAACATTGGCTTTGGTGTAATTATTGTAAATGTGGAGTAATGGAAGATTTCAAAGTGTTGAACATCGTATAGTATATGGAAAGTCAAATAGAAATATCAATGACTTATTTTTTACTTGACCAGTGGCATATTTCAAGAAAGTAGGACCAAATATGGCTACTCCCCTACACTTTAGATTGCAATAACATGACTAAGTTAAATTCAAATAAAAGGGTTTCATTGATTGTAATGTTTGGAAGTTTGTGTTGGAAGGTTGTTTTGATAAATGAGAATAGAAAATGTAATTTGATTTCAACTGGTTTGTTGGGTATGTATATTATTAATTATAAAATAAAAAATTGAATAATATAAAAAATAAACATAACATAGATCCTTTTTTTAACCACACAAAATGTCCATAGCTAAATACATTTGTAAAAGATGAACCTAATAAAGGAAAACATTATTAATCTTGTTTGGTAAAAATATTATAATTTATTGTATCTTTGTATTACCATAATTTGACCACAAAGTTTATGTGAGATGGAGGCCAACTCCACGGAATAGATAAAAGTACACATATTTTATAATTTTGTGGGAGCTTCAGAAAACAAGAGAAGTAAAGTTGTTAATTGAGATCATTTGAATCTTATAGATTTTTTCTATGGTAAAGCATTTTTTCCTCACAAATCAATCTTGGTATGGAAGAGTAGTGACAAGAGAAAATAAGAATATATGGAAAAAGGATAATAATATTATTCTTTGTCTTTTACAATAGAAAATGAAATAATTAAAGATTAAACATTGAATTGATTTAGACGAGGTGATATGAAGAATTATAGCACTCTTCTTCTTAAGAGAAGGTGGTTCTAGGCGAAAATTGATAATTTAAAGTTGAAGAAATTTAACAAAATAATATCATACCAAACAAATGAACTAACACATCTTGAAAGAGTCGCCCATGATATAGTTATATCTCACAAGTTGAAAAGGAAAAGAAATCAAAAATAATTATTTAGCCAATTGGTTTTTTATTTAAGTAATATATTTAAATAATAAATATCATTGATGAATATAGTTGTTTGTAGGAATTTGAATGCACGGGATAGTCATTTCAATATTTCCAGCTTGTGTCATTGATGATGCTGATAATTTAATGATTAACACACAACTTTCTAGTTTGAGAATGTTTGAACCTATTGTGGTGTGTGGTGATGAGGCATGTCAAATTGAGTTGTTAATTTGGTGACCTAAGATTGCTGATAATTTAGCTTTTTTAGTGGATCATCAAGGATTAGATCATCTTGTATTGATAGTTGATCTTGGTTTACAGAGAGACAAAGTAGATATCAATGATGTTGATTATGTAATCATCCTCAAAATCACTCTTGGTATATGGCACATGGAAAATAGAGTAGTACAACATCAACATAGTGGAGTTACTCATTCTGTTGGTACTTATATACAATATTTTTCTAAGGGGTTGTTGATGACTAATGATGATGGGAGAAACATGCCATAGTGGGCTCTAAAAATGAAATTGTTTCTATTGTTTCCTCTTATTTCTGAATTCGTAGAAGTTCATTTCAGTTATTACAAGTGGACTAGAAGGAGAATATGAGTAGGACTTGGTCTCCTACCCAGTTGGTAACTTTTGGAAAGACACTTCTAACTAGTGGGGTAAATAGAAATTTGATTTTGGCCAAGTTTTTTTAATTTTGTAGTGATAATTTTTCTTTTCAAATATTGCAACTTGAAAATTCAGACTTGCATGGTTGCAAATATGAGCACTTTTAGTCCAATCACCTTAATGACAAAGCTATTTATGAGTCCCAAATGAATATGATGACTTATTTGGCTAATAACTTTAAGTTTTGGTTGGATGTTTGAGCGCTATATCAATGTTACATGTTGTATTAAGCTTGCACATATATTTGGAGCAACAAATTTGATTTTAGTAGCACTTATTTTGGAGGAGTGCAAGTCATTGGGAATGAGATAATTTATGATGAATTTCTTGAGCTTCCCCCATGGTGCCTCAAATTGAAAATTTTATAAGGGTAATTCTCTGAGGAGTTGATGGAAGTTATGCAGTTTAAGATTTATCTTCTTCCAGGTGGGTTTTAAGAGGTCTCTTGTATAGGTGTTCAACATGATAGTGCTTGGAGTAAATGGTGTAGTAGATCTCTGAGCTTGACTTGGGACCCTGGATCATCTTTAGTTTCAGTTTTTTCAGCATACTATTCTTGGGGATAAGTCATAATTACTTGAGGATAAGAAATCTTAGGGAGTGAAGACTATAATGACCCCAATATTTGGACCTTAGCATTTAAATAAATAATTGAAACTTAAATCATCAAAAAATAAATAAATTTAATGATGAATTATTTAAATTATTTAATAAGGTAATTAAAGTGACTTTTAATGTTAATGAAGAATTAAAAGGGCTACATTATTATTTCCCACTTGCAAAGCTAAATATTAAAAAGTGAGGGAGAATTGAAAGGGGTTTTAGAAGCTTCCTGAGAAGTTTTTAAAAAGACAGTTTTGGGCTTAGTTGAGGGATGCTTGGTTTAATTATTTTCTCTCAAGAGTCTGAAATATTTGGCTTGTGCTTTAAGAAAGCTAAGAATAGAATCCCTTGGAATTTCTCGGTGGATTGGACAAAAAGCGGTTCATCTTTGAGGGACGAATTTATGTCAAAATTTGACATTGTGCGGCATTGATCAACATGTTGGAGTTTTATTTTGAGATCAAAAGGGTTTGATAGATAAGCTACCAAATTTGTAAAGTCTCATTCTGATAAAAATTTGCAAGATATGGAGGAAAATATTATTATTCACTCTTTGTGTAGAAATGAAGGTTTGTAATATTGAATGAAATATAGTTCAAACTATATGGCTAAGTGTTTGAAATAAAATAGTTCTTGAGGAAAGATTTATTTTTGCTAAGGCCGAGAAGTTCATTGTTATTATTGAAGGAAAAAGGTCTATTTGATAAGCCAAATCTAGGCAAGCCACAACTACTTTGGGGGTCAATTTGGGGAAAGATATGCATGTGAACTCTTTATTATTGGAAAATATAATTTATCCCTTGAATGGATTGTAAATTTAGATGTAAGTTTATAGATAAGATATAACTTTCTAGAAAGAAGAAAGATAAAGATGAAATGGGATAAATATTAAATATATGATCAAGTTGGCCTTTGATGCAAAGCAAGGTAGGCTAATGGGCATTTGATGTCATGTTAAAAAACAATGGGCTCATGCTCTTTTTGCAACCCTAACACAAAAAAACATATCCGAAGACCATCTTACTCTCAAAGAACATGTCTTGACATATCAAGCCTTTAAATGAACATGGATTCATCATATAATGACTCCTAAATCAACACTTTATTGTCCCTCTTCACCAACTCCAAGATACCCTTCCTCATGGGTTACAAAAACCAATAGTAGTTTAATAGTTCACATGGTTCAACCCACCTTAAATACACCTTACAATAAGTATACCAAGCATGTCCTACCCCTTAAAAACCCTCAAAGCCACTGGCCATTCCAACCACCATGTCCTTTACACAAACAAACCATATCCTAGTAGCCCTCAATTGTGGGTATTTTCGGTACATAACTTTTCACATAGTGAAAACTAACACAGATGATGGAAATTTTTAGATACTCTTTTCGGGATTACAAAACATATATGAAACAAGGATATAGTTGTTTTGGAACAAGTGCTTCAAATTAGGACTAATTTCATACAGACTAGGTCTAGTTAGGCCTCCTTTACATAGAAACTCATTGAATGTTTGACTCCAAACCTCTATACCGCATTCCATGGGCTAAGACAGGTTTCATATGAAATAAATCATTTTTCAGATTTGGTAAGGCTAATCTACCCACGTTTTAAAAAACCCTCCTTGTTCCACTCTCAATTAGGCCAAAATACACAGGGTAACCCAGCTAGGGCATCATTTTATTGCACAAAAACATCAACCGTCATGCCTATAACCTTCAAAATAATAAACTATACTCTCTTAACTTCCAAACCACCGATTTAGAGAATATTTCAGCAATGAAAAGTTCCACAGTGATCAATTTTGTGCCAAACCCTCATACTAACGGGTTTTCAGACCTATCTAGGGAAACGCTTCAATTTCTCCCTTGATTCTTCACAAAATTGCATGCAATGAGTCTTGCTGGAAATTTAATTCATAGTCCTAAACATTCCAATAAGTTTCATACTGTTAAAACTCCATATATGATCAGACCAAGCTTTGCAACAACAAGAAATCAGAAAACATAGTCCTTGTTTTTATTGAAATATTCTCCCAAAGGTTAAAAAATCCCCAACCACCCTTGTCTTGAGGAATTAGAGGTATTTTTAATAGGAAAAAATTGAATTCCAACCGTTTGTAACATCTTTTCAAACTAATGACCATTGGCCTTCCCTAAAATGCAAAAAGTGCAAACTAGCAAAATTACAAAGTTTTGCAACTTTGGAACCTTATTGAAAAAACTCATCACCTTGACTTTATAGGACCCCATTACATCAAAAATATGTCTATGGAGGTCAGATGGACCTTGTGAAAAGATTACATGTGATATAATCCTCTTTGACACTTTTGTATGCACATTGCTATGACAACATATGCCTTGTCTTGGATAAATAGACAAATTTGATCGACATAACTAGTTAAGTGAACTAAATCATAAAAAATGGTCCATAGTACCTTATTTTAGCCTTGGAGATGAAAAAAAAATGGTAGACTCAAATTTTCCACATGGAAGCATGAAGATCATGGGGTGCCCCTGCACCATACAACCAACCTGAAAAAGTTTCCAAGTCACTTGGAAATTGTGTTGCAACTTGTCCTCCTTTGAATACTCCATGCTTTTGACCTCCTAAAGCCCTTTCAACAGGTACAGTTGTCCATTTGATCGGATGTTGAAACCTTGTGCCATTCTTGGTACTATTGGTCTGGTTTTCTCCTTGACATGGTCCCTTCTCCACATGCTGACATGCAGACATGCAGACCACTTCCTCATCTTTCTTTTGTCACAGATGCATGTAGAAATGACCTTCATACCTGCACACAAACACTTACCAAGTGTACCTTGAATTGGTTCCTCCATCACACCTACTTCATGTTTGTATTTGAGCTTTGGCTCAATCCAAACACTCGTGGCTCCTTATGCACTCACCTTCCCTTTATGCTTCAGGTTCTCTATCATTGGAGCCCTTGTTCCATCATGCTGATAAGGTCTAAAATGCTATGTTATGGAAAAACATGACTTCCTATCAACTTCCTTTGCAACTTTAGGACAAATCATAGTCCCAACTAGGATTGCATCATCCTTCTTCCACCCAACTTGTGGCTGCACATACAAGCACTCTATACCGCAATCAAGAACAGAGCTATTTTCTCCATTTTCAACACGAGGTATGGCTCATCTATAGTAGATGACATAGCAAAAGACTCCACACATAAGAACATGAGCTTTCCATGGTATCACCTGCTACCCAACTCAGTGTAAACAATATCTGACAAACTATGGCCACAAGGAAAGCCTGCATTTTGGTAATATAATTGTTTGCACATTCTTCTATTTTGAAAAGCTCAGTACTAGTATTTCTACATCATCTCCAATGTTTGTGCAGCAAGGAGTTGAATGCATATGGAGCTCAAATGAGGGAGCTTTCTCATAGGATTTTGAAGCTCCTTATTGGGGTCTGGGTGTGGATATATCGAGCCATCTGCAAAATGAATTCATTTGCACTCTTTTAATTTTATGGTTGTATTTGATCATGTGAATACAACTGAGTTCATGTTCCTTTGTGGTTGGTGAAGTAATAGTTGAAGCAAATATGAAAAAATATAATGTGGAGGATGAGGGATGGTCAGATGGTCTATTCACTAAAAGTTTTAAAGATGAAGGCAATATTTCAACCCCACGAGATTCCCCTAAAAGTTAAATCATTCTCCTTTACAAACAATAATGAATTAAACCATTCATCCTTATCAACAATAATCAGTTAAATCATTCCCCTTCACAAATAGGAACGAGTTAAATCATTCATCCTTATCAACAATAATGAGTTAAATCATTATCCTTCACAAACAGGAATGGGTTAAATCATTCATCCTTATCAACAATAGTCGCTTAAATAATTCCCCCACTTGTAAGAGATGCGCGTAATATCATCTACCTAAAAATATCGTGCTCGTAGGGATGAAGTGGCCATTACAATACGTCTTCTTTTCCTCTATAAACACGGCCAATTGCGTATTCCTTCACCATCCACCCTTACTTAAATATCTCTAAGCCTACATTGAGAGCAGTCATGGAGGCGCTGAATGGAGGTGATCTTCCACTTATCGATCTCTCTCTCTTTCCCTCCCTAAATGTTCATCAAAAACAGCTGGAAAGCCAAGAGTTTAATGAACTCAGGAAGGCTTGCCAGGAGTTGGGGTTTTTCCGGGTGATAAACCATGGAATTAATCCAACTCTCATCCAATCATTGGATGGAAAGATTCGAGATATGTTTGCACTGCCAGCTGAAGTTAAAAGCAGAGCTATTTCCCCCATTTTGCACGCTGGGTATGGTCCATCTGTAGTAGATGACGTGGCAAAAGACTCCCTACCAGAGAACATGAGCTTTCCATGGGATCACCTGCTGCCCAACTCAGTTGAACAAATCTCTGCCAAATTATGGCCACAAGGAAACCCTGCATTCTGGTAACATCAAACCAATTTCTTTCATTCACCTAGTGTTTTGCTTTTAGTTTTTGAATTTGAATTTTTATTTTGAATGCTTCAACTCTTAATATTTGTCAGCGAGGAGTTGAATGCGTACAAAACACAAGTGGGGGAGCTTTCTCATAGGATTTTGAAGCTACTTGTTTGGAATCTGGGTGTGGATATGTCCAGCCATTCTGCATCAGAAGTGTTTGAGAGATCCTTTGGAAATGTTAGGATTAATTATTATAACTGCACAGACAAGGAGATGATCTCCAAAGCTCACACAGATGTGTGTTTCTTCACAATACTGTATGAAGATGATGTTGGAGGTCTTCAAATCCGAACTAAGGAAGGAAAATGGATCGATAGTAAGCCTTTGCCTGAATCCTTTGTTATTAACATTGGTGACATTTTACAGGTAAATTTTCCCAAATGCCTCTCTTTTAAATTCAATTATATGTTCTCTTCAACTAATTTCTCCGCCTTTGATGCCCTGCTTGAGGGAAGTTTATGTTCTCTTCCCTCTCTACCCCTTTCTTCTTCTCTACTAGATCCTTCTCCATATGACTCCTATTGAGGTAGGTTTTTCCTTGGTGGTTATGTTGGAGGTTTGTCTCATTTTGATCCAGTTACACTCTTCTTCTTCTCTTCTAGATCCTTCTCCATATTACTCTTATTGAGGTAGGTTTTTCCTTGGTGGTTCTAGCGACTTATCCTATGGAAGTGGTTGTCTTTTTGTGGAAAGACATTTTTTTATGGTTCTATGTTGTATTCCCTTGGATGTAGCTACTCAAGTGCGGTTTGGGTGTCCTTTCTTACCCCTTCTTGTTGATCAGAGTGGTGGTCTAAATGGTATAAGGTTGCAAGAAGTCTTTCAAAACCCGTTCCTTGTTTTCTTATACCTTTTCTTTTCTTTCAAAACCCGTTCCTTGTTTTCTTATACCTTTGCTTTTCCTTTTTTTGGTGCAAGGGGTTTGTTGGTTCCGGGTTTCTTCCTAAACCCTTTTATTTTAGATATGTAAATTTTGTGGGGTTTGGGACCCTTGTTTTCAATAGTTGCCACTCGTTCAAAAGCTTTTTGAATTCACTTCTTGTGAATTCTTTTTCATCTGTCGTTGTAGGATTTGGACAGTCACCCTGCTTGACTTAATCACAACAAATTTGCCTTTTTTTTTATTCAATTATATGTTCTCTTTAACAAATTTGTGGTACAAATTCAAGTAGCCCACTTAAGAGAAGAGTTCATGAAATAGTATATGTTGATATAGACATTTTTTGTCTAATTTTTTTTTTGAGATGTTAGTAATTTTATATTTTTAAGTTTGGTTTAAAGTTTTATTAATTAATTTGAAATCTTTTCAAACTGCATGTAATTAATTTAGAAAGTAGATAATTAGAAAATAGCAAGTTTGTAGTGAGATATATTTTTTAGGGAATTTTAAGAGATATAAGATTAGTTATTTTTATTATAAGAAGTTGTGAGGGAAAAATGAGAAAAAGACATTAATCTCATTTTTTAAGTTTTTTTATTTTATTTTTCTTCTAAATGTTTATGCTGAATTAAATGTTGTAAATTATAAGGTTGCTTATTTTCATTTGTAGGAGGTAATGTTAATAATGAATTGAATGTTGTGAATTAGGTTGCATCATATGTTAAATATGTTCATAATTTAAAACTTTTTTTAATTTTTTTAATAAATAGTAGAATTATTGAAGATTCAATTTAATTAGACTATACAATAGCATGCTTAAAAAATTAATATTCTATTGAAATTATAAAGTGACATCACATTGCATGCAAATTATTGTAGATGTGGAGTAATGGGAGATATCGTAGCGCTGAACATCGTGTACTGTATGGAAATTCATATAGAAATAGGTTGTCAGTGGCTTATTTTTTCGATTTACCAGACGAATTAGAAATACGATGTCCAAAGGAGACAATTGATGAAGAGAATCCACAACTATTCAAAGTAGTTACAGAGGGAGATGTTGTGGCATATTACAAGGAAATAGGACCAAGCATGGCTACAACCCAACACTTTAGATTGCAATAGCATGACTAATTAAGTTTAAACAAAATGACTTCATTGAATGTAATGGTTGGAAGTTTGTATTAGGATGTTGGTTTGATATATGAGCATAGCAAATGTAATTTGATTTCAATTGGTTAGTTTGAATTTGTGTGTTATTAATAATAAAATAATAAATTGAATAATCTTATAAATACATATAGCATAGATTTTTTTAACCATAAAAATGTAGATAGCTAATTATATTTGTAAGTGATGAGGCTAATAAATATCAAATTTGTAAGAGATGAAGCAAGCTAATAAAAGAAAATCTTATAAATTTTGTATGGTAATGACTTTATGATATATTGCATCATTAAATTACCACTCTTTAACTGTAAAGTCAAACTAATATGTATGCCAAGTCAAGGAAATAGGTAAAAGTACACATAAGGAAAATAAAATTGTTAATTAACATTCTATGAATAATACTACTCTAAACAATTTAAATAACAAATCATATTAAAATTAGATCTATATCTTTATTTTAATTTTTTTATAAATTAATTATAGATTAATCAAAATCAAGTATATCTTTCATTTATTTACTATTATTTTTAATGTTAATTGGATGAATTTTATTAAAATAAAATGAAGTTTTTACAGTTGCCCCTGTTGTAGCCCGTGAAACAAAATATAAATCCTAAAAGAAGCTACTTTGTCCCCCCACCCACAAAACTCACCCGAAATATCAAAAACTATGTCAAAAGAGAAGTGAATTTTGGTCATGTATTATTTTGTACTTTATTGAAATATTAAAATATACTATAAATTTATAAATTCTTGGGTAAGTGCACAAAGATGGGGGAGCAAAAAGCGGGTATAAGGTGCCACTTTTTTTCTGAAATCAGCAAACTCTGAACTTCAACGAGAAATTGAGTATACTTACACTCAAAATTTTAAAATGTGACAAAAGAAAGAGTTGTTCTACTCTGAATCTAGCTTCTAAACTACTAAATTTTTTTAGAAATGGTGGAGATTAAGGCCCTCAAAAAGGGGGAGCACAAAAAGTGTTCCTATTTTTTGTGAAAAAACATAACATAGCGTCTGGTGTGCTCCCCCTAAAATGTTAACTTTTTTAAAAAAAAAATTAAATCGCTCCAGTGAGAAATTAGCTAACACCATCTAGTTTATCCCAGATTTTTGTGCTAATTATTTTATGAAAGTGTGATTTTTTGCCATTTTTTGAAGTGGACACATCCTTAAAACATGAAATTTCTGTGTGCTCCCCCTAGAAATCATTGAAAACTAATTGAAAATCAAAACTTATTTTTTTTTAAAGTGTGTAGAATGGAGTCTAGTTTCTGAAAATGTATTTTTTTTCAAAATTCGATGAACGAGCCAAAATCTAAGCCCAAATGAATACACGTTGGTTTTTGACAAAAATCGGACATACTTATAAAAGAAATTAGAGATGAAACACTTAACATAATGAGAATTCAAAATAAATTACATTGTTAGATAGCTATCAGAGAGATCTACAATATCATGTCGTCTAATTTTATCATTATTGAACCACGTGCAAACCTGACGGGGAGCACACAAGAAAAAATGTTATTTTTTAGTAGGTTTGCTGGAAAACATGTCTCGGGCCTATTTGAATCCTCCAAGCCTTTGGGTTGGAACTCCAAGGCAAATCCAAGCCTTAGGCTTGGTAAATATCAATGTCGTTAAAAGGGCGCATGCCCTATATGGCACACGCCCTATACTCACTATAGGGCGTGCGCCCTATATTAGACACTATATATATATATATATATATAGATAGATAGAGAGAGAGAGAGAGAGAGAGAGAGAGTCCAGGATTTACAAATATAACATTTAAGTATAAGTCTGATACATTTAATTTCTTATACTTTAAGTTATATTTGTAGAAATACCTTCCAGGATGTTTGAGATAGGTTTCAGCTTCATAGGAGTTAAGATGCAGATTTCAGATTCTGGGGATTTAAAAAAAAAAATCAGACTTAGCCAAATTTCAGGCACATGAAAGTTCCCTAGATTTATGAACAACTTATGGAACATTGTGTTAATGCATGTGGAAATTTATATGTTGTACCTTATGAATGTTTATACATAGTTTTGTTGGCATTATAAGATGCTACTCATGTGATTTTACTACTTGTCTTATGATAAAATCCATAATAGAAGGGTAGGACTAGTTCGGGTGGCCTGAGTGCACCAGAGGGTTCCCTAGACTTGTGAGATGGATCTTTTGAAAGTACTTGATGTTTTCATGGCTTGTGTGTTTGGGTAGGGGACTAGGTACCCTAGGTGGCTCACCATAGGTGTTGGAACCCTAAAGTGGTTGCCAGGTGATCCTATGGGTGGGTTAGTAAAAAGTTATAACCTAATAATGAATCTGGGAAAGGGGGAAATAAAAGATAATGAAACAAAATATATTAATGGCCACATAATCCTGTTGGAGTATTGGGACCATAGGTAACTACCAGGGAGGATCCTTATTTAGAAAGGGGGTACCGAGGTTACATGGTTGCCAGGAAGGATCCCAAAATACCGGATATGTGATGACACTCAGCTAGAGGGTATGCTAGAAACCTAACCCTTGTGATTAGTAATGTGATATCTTGTAATGTTTTGTATTTATTTTCAAGTGAGGGTTTGTGAAACTTTAGAATTCTTACGGCCTTGTGAGTATCTTTGTTCTATATCCTAGCTCATGAGGAGTGGAACTTCACCAGTTTCACATGGTTGCGTGGCAAAAATATTTCGAGGTCCTGTTCGTGGTTCGTGACTTGGATGTGTTCAATTCTATGCATTAATGAAGACCTTTCTATTATCATTGTTACTATTTTGTTTCTTATCTTTAGTAACTATCTCCAACCAATCATCTC
>MU225036.1:199322-236816 GCA_018584345.1 Thuja plicata | reverse complement strand
ATTCACATGTTATTAAAAGCCATTATAGGCTTTAGGATTTCATAGTTTATCCTCTTTGATGTGACAATATCTCCTTCAATCACTAGTGTCTTCATGATATTCTTGTCTTCATTGCATAACTTTAGTGCCTTCATGGATTGTCTTAGGTGCCCTGCACCATACTCCCCTCCACTCAAAGAACTCTTGTCCCAAGAGTTGTCCTTCTTGTGCCCATTATGTGTCTTTGAAAATGTATTATACTTAGGGATGAGATACTCCCCTAAAGTGACCTGCCTTTGTCTCAAACACCCTGTATTCATACACAAAAGATTAGATAAAAACTCATTGCCATTTGACTGTCTTCCTTCATGACAGTCCTTTTGCTGATTGAATGTTTGCATTGCAAACCCTTGGACATACTTCATTGCCCTCTTCTCAGTCAATACAATACTTTCATCTACTTTCCCTCCAATAGGACACTTCATGGTCCCAATCATGATGAAATTCTGATCCATCAATCCCTTCTTCTTAGGAATTTCATGCCCTTCTTCAATTTGCACTTTCTCTTCTCCAACCCAACCAGTATCACATAGTGATCTGTCCTCTCCATGTGTTGCATTATCATTTCCAAAACACATTATAACATGCTGCACTTGATCCTTGAGAAGTGGTTTGAGGGTGTACTTCATTCTTCCATTGTGAACTAGATAAGTGTTTGTGAAGCCATCATGTTCAACCCTTCTAGAAAATTGCCATGGTCTACCCAAGATGACATGCCCACAACTCACATCCAAGACATCACATAGAATACTATCAGAATATGGACCAATTGAAAAGTTTAGAACAACTTTATCCTTCACAAGTATGTTATTATCTTTACTCACCCAAGTACGATAGTATGGGTTTGGGTGTGGAAGAATTTGTAAATGCAACTTGGTGATCACTTCTCTTGAAACCAAATTATGTGAAGCACTTGAATCAATAAGCAAACTACAAACCTTACCATGGATCAAACACTTGGTCTTGAATATGCTTGTCTCTTGCAATGGTTGTCCTCTTCCCATCAACAAACATTATCCTTCTTCTGGTAGCACTAAGATTGGTTCATTCTGCTCCTCCTTTCTTGTCTCTTCTTCTACAAAGTTTATCCTCTTATCTCTACCCTTGTCTTCATTCCACTTAGGACATCTAAAGGATTGATGACCTATGTGATTGCATGTAAAACATCTCCCTGTGAACACTCCATTGTTCCTTCCTCCACTTCTTCCTCCTCTATATCCTCCTCTTGTCTCTGATGTGTATGGCTTGTCTTTGTCTTTATCACTGTTATTTTGAAAACTAGTGGTACCTTTACCACCTCTTCCTCTTATAGATGACCCTCCTCTTGTACTTCCTTGTCTCTCTTATCTTCTCTTTATCTTCTCCTCAACCTTAATGGCTAGCTTGTAACATTCTTCAACTGATCTAGGGGTAGCAAGACTAAGTTCATCTTGAATGTTGAACCTTAGCCCCCCATGTATCTTGCTATCTTTTCTTCAACATCTCCCTCATGACAAACCCTTATATCTAGCTTATGAAACTCTTCGGTGTACTTTTGCACATCCATGTCTTTTTCCTTAAGACTCTACAATTTCTTGTATATCTACACTCTATAATCATTTGGAAAAAAAATTTCCTTCATCTTATCCATCATAGTGTACCAAGATGTAATCTTGGGCTTCCCATTCTTCCATCTCTCAGCTTGAACACAATCCCACCATAGTAAATCATGTCCTTTCAAATTGGACTTTGCAACCTTCAACTTTTGATCCTCTTCAACATCCTCACATTCAAAGAAATTCTCCATGGCACTGAACCAATCTATCAAATCCTCATCATCCATCTTCCCTCCATACATAGGCAAATCTACTCTTGCCCTTGTATCTCCACTTTTTATGTCTTTTACAAACTTAACCATCTTTAGATTTTCAGGATCTAATTATTCTTCCTCTTGGGGTACTTCTTTTGCTACCTCTTCTTCATCTTGTTTTATACTCTTTTCCCTCTTATCTAATGCTAAAATTTTGTCCATCATTGTCTTCATCATCTTGCCTTTCTCATTGTTCTCTTTCTCCCTTTGTTCCAATGTTGCTTTCAACTTTTTATTATCTGCCAACTAATACTTCACTATCTTTGCTAACTCCATATTTGTCATCCTTGTTGGGAGATCTTCTTCTCCTTCAGACATGGCTCCTGCTCTCCTTGACAAGTTGGATCAACTTCAAGTGCTTCTCCTCAAAGGATACTTCAACTCTAAGGGAAAACTAAGGATCCAAATTAACAAGGTTCACAAGAACACTCCAAAAATATTTTCACAAGACCCTACCTAGGCTCTAATACCACTTGATGTAGAGGTAAGGGTGGTGAACTTATAAACAACAAAATGCATATAAACTTGGTTAATGGTGGCAATGGTTTCCCCAAGCCCTTAAAGGCTTTAATGAACTCACATATAATGATATTTCTCCCAACAACCCAAAGTGACACAAATGATGTTTATAGATTATATTTAGAGGTATTTTATAGGTTTCAAGGTCATTTGCAATCCCTATGGCACCCGACTCCAAAATCTTCTCCAAAATTGTCAGAGGCCTAATTGCCACTCTTGTAGCCCTGAAGCGACTGAAAACACTTGATAACTCAACTTTTCCAAATAACTTGATGAAAAAATCACCATTTCAGATACCCTTGATTGAATACTTCAACATATCAGATGGACTACTTTTGTTTTGGACCAATTCATAGATCTTTTACTACACACCTACATAAATGCATAAAAAAGTGATGATTTAACAAAGAAATTACTAACTCCTTGTATCCCCAAGACTCAAAACCTTTAGGAAGCAGATTAATATGTTCCAAAACCTCTAAATCCAAAAGGAATTTGACTCATACCTTCAACAACATCAAAAGCCCCAAATTTCACTCCTTTAAGCCCTTACAACTAAGGCTCTCACAATGTCTTATCTCCCAAGCTCTAGAAAATTAACCAATACTTGAATCAGCATTAAAATGACATTTTAATACAACCCACAACAACCAAATCACTCCTTACACATGGAAATATACTACTGCTACACATTCCAAGCAATTTCAATGCTTTTTCTCAACCAAACAATTGTGATCACTCCACATTTGCTTTACTCCTGCACTTCCAAGGTTTAGTAATTATTGTACATGTCATATTAGATTCATCCCTTGAATTCTGATCCCTTATAGTTCATGGGATGGTCATATTTCAAAAGAAAAGCAAAACTATCACTTAGAAGACTCCCAAAACAATGAAAGTTTAGTCAACACCAAGTGTACAGAATTCAATACAGCCTAAAGAGTATCATAAAATGATTGAAGATGAATAGAAAACAAGTCTTCAATACATTCTATTCCTTTACAATGACCAAAGAACTCAAGACTTCAAAGAACAATGCAAAATATGCAAAAAATCTAAATTCTATTGCATCACTGTCATATAGTACGTACAACCAACTTCTCTCTCCAAAAAATGGACTCTACCATGACTAATAATTCACTTTCATCCCACTCTAACCATTTCTTGGTAGTTACATTCGAATGGAATACCAAAAGACCTCTTGCATGGAGTTCCCACTAAAGGACAAAATGGTTGTTACACTTTGAAAAAAGGAATCTTTCAACTTTGCAAACACTCTAAAAACAACTCAAAACTTGTAAATTTGAAATCCTAATGTCTTCCATCATATTTTGGACTTATTATAAACACATCTAACTCCTAAACAACTCCTAAAGACTCATTGACACCCTTGGACACTATTGGTCCACTTACAAAGCATAGTAGTCCTTTAAGGACAATTTCATTCACATGTTATTAAAAGCCATTATAGGCTTTAGGATTTCATAGTTGATCCTCTTTGATGTGACAATATCTCCTTCAATCGCTAGTGCCTTCATTATATTCTTGTCTTTATTGCATAACTTTAGTGTCTTCATGGATTGTCTTAGGTGCCCTGCACCATACTCCCCTCCACTCAAAGAATTCTTGTCCCAAGAGTTGTCCTTCTTGTTCCCATTGTGTGTCTTTGCAAATGTCTGATACTTAGGGATGAGATACTCCCCTAAAGTGACCTGCATTTGTCTCAAATAGCCTGCATTCATACACAAAAGATTAGATAAAAACTCATTGCCATTTGACTGTCTTCCTTCATGACAGTACTTTTGCTGATTGAATGTTTGCATTGCAGACTCTTGGACATACTTCATTTCCTTCTTCTCAGTCAATACTATACTTTCATCTACCTGTCGTCTAATAGGACACTTCATGGTCCCAATCATGATGAAATTCTGATCCATCAGTCCCTTCTTCTTAGGAATTTCATGCCCTTCTTCAATCTGCACTTTCTCTTCTCCAGCCCAACCAGTATCACATAGCGATCCGCCCTCTCCATGTGCTGCAATATCATTGCCAAAACACATTATAACATGCTGCATTTCATCCTTGAGAAGTGGTTTGAGGGTGCACTTCATTCTTCCATTGTGAACTAGATAAGTGTTTGTGAAGCCATCATGTACAACCCTTCTAGAAAATTGTCGTGGTCTACCCAAGATGTCATGCCCACAACTCATATCCAAGACATCACATAGAATACTATTAGAGTATGGACCAATTGAAAAATTTAGAACTTGATCCTTCACAAGTATATTATTATCTTTACTCACCCAAGTAGCATAGTATGGGTTTGGGTGTGGAAGAATTTGTAAATGCAACTTAGTGATCACTTCTCTTGAAACCAAATTATGTGAATCACCTGAATCAATAAGCAAACTACAAACCTTACCATGGATCAAACACTTGGTCTTGAATATTCTTGTCTCTTGCATTGGTTGTCCTCTTCCCATCAACAAACATTCTCCTTCTTCTGGTAGCACTAAGATAGGTTCATGTTGCTCCTCCTTTCTTGTCTCTTCTTCTACAAAGTTTATCCTCTTATCTCTACCCTTGTCCTCATTCCACTTAGGACATCTAAAGGATTGATGACCTATGTGATTGCATGTAAAACATCTCCCTGTGAGCACTCCATTGTTTCTTCCTCCACTTCTTCCTCCTCTATATCCTCCTCTTGTCTCTAATGTGTATGGCTTGTCTTTGTCTTTATCAATGTTATTCTAAAAATCAGTGGTACCTCTACCACCTCTTCCTCTCATAGATGACCCTCCTCTTGTAGTTCCTTATCTCTCTTATCTTCTCTTTATCTTCTCCTCAGCCTTAATGGCTAGCTTGTAACATTCTTCAATTGATCTAGGGGTAGCAAGACTAAGTTCATCTTGAATGTTGAACCTTAGCCCCCCAATGTATCTCACTATCTTTTCTTCAATATCTTCCTCATGACTAACCCTTATGTCTAGCTTATGAAACTCTTCGGTGTACTTTTGCACATCCATGTCTTTTTTCTCAAGACTCTGCACTCTATTGTATAGCTGCACTCTATAATCATTTGGAAAAAAATTTCCTTCATCTTATCCATCATAGTGTATCAAGATGTAATCTTGGGATTCCCATTCTTCCATCTCTTAGCTTGAACACAATCGCACCATAGTAAAGCATGTCCTTTCAACTTGGACTTTGCAACCTTCAACTTTTGACCCTCTTCAAGATCCTCACATTCAAAGAAATTCTCCATGACACTGAACCAATCTATCAACTCCTCATCATCCATCTTCCCTCGATACGTAGGCAAATATACTCTTTCCCTTGTATCTCCATTTTTTATGGCTTTTACAAACTTAACCATCTTTAGATCTTCAGGATCTAATTATTCTTCCTCTTGGGGTACTTCTTTTGCTACCTCTTCTTCATCTGGTTTTATACTCTTATCCCTCTTCTCCAATGCTAAAATTATGTCCATCATTGTCTTCATCATCTTGTCTTTCTCATTGTTCTCTTTCTCCCTTTGTTCCAATGTTGCTTTCAACTTCTTATTATCTTCCAACTGCTCCTTCACTATCTTTTCTAACTCCATGTTTGTCATCCTAGTTCGGAGATCTTCTTCTCCTTCAGATATGGCTCCTGCTCTCCTTGACAATTTGGATCAACTTCAAGTTCTTCTCTTTAAAGGATACTTCAATTCTAAGGGCTAACTAAGGATCCAAATTAACAAGGTTCACAAGACCACTCCAAAAATCTTTCCACAAGACCCTACCTAGGCTCTGATACCACTTGATGCAAAGGTAAGGGTGGTGAACTTAGAAACAAAAAATGGATATAAACTTGGTTAATGGTGGCTATGGTTTCCCCAAGCCCTTGAAGGCTTTAATGAACTCACATATAATGATATTTCTCCCAACAACCCAAAGTTACACAAATGATGTTTATAAATTGTATTTAAAGGTATTTGATAGGTTTCAAGGTCATTTGCAATCCCTATGGCACCCAACTCCCAAATCTTCTCCAAAGCTATCAGAGGCCTAATTGCCACTCTTGTAGCCCTGCAACGACTGAAAACACTTGATAAATCAAAATTTTCCAAATAACTTGATGAACAAATCACCATTTCAGATACCCTTTATTGAATACTTCAACATATCAGATGATGGACTACTATTGTTTTGGATCAATTCATAGATCTTTGACTGCATACCTACACAAATGCATAAAAAGTGATGATTTAACAAAGCAACTACCAACTCCTTGTATCCCCAAGGCCCCAAACCTTTGGGCAGTAGCTTAATATGTCCCAAAAGCTCTAAATCCAAAAGGAATTTGACTCAGACCTTCAACAACATCAAAAGCCCCAAATTTCACTCCTTTAAGCCCTTACATCTAAGGCTCTCACAATGTCTTATCTCCCAACCTCTAGAAACTTAACCAACACTTGAATCAACACAGACACTTAAATTCAAAATTAAGAGCAGAGCAACTAGACTACTAATTGATGACACACAGGTGTACATAATGAGTCTGTTGAGACATGAAAGAAGCTAGTACATATAAAGCAAGTAACAACACAAGAAGAACATGTTCAAGTAGAATTCAATGAACCTATGCAGGGAGATGATACATTTTCTATAGATCAGTTAATTGAAATTTTTTTTCTTGATGTTCCTAACTTGGTGTAGAATATTAGAACACAAAATAACAATCTATCACAAACAGGTGGAGATGAGATTGAAATTGTAGACATTACATATAAAGAAGATTCATCCTCACCATTGCCTATGGAACATACAGAGGAAATGATTTATTATAAGGAAGAGGAGAAAGTAGTATATATTAAGTAGGAGGAGACTCATAACAATATTGAAGAAAAACTTGAGACTAAAAGGAAATTAAGTCTTGGAAAGACAAGTGTAAAGAAAAGATAGAGACTAGTGACTATTACAAAAGAGGAAGAAGTTGAAAAATAATTACCAACCACACCGGTCAATATAACCAAATTGAAAATATCTTAAAAGTGTAAAATAATTTTAAATAATTTAAAATAATGTGAAATAGTTAAAAATAATGTAAAATAGTGTAAAACTATTTAAAACAATGTAAAATAGTTTAAAATAGTGTAAATTATATTAAAATAGTGTAAAACAATGTAAAATATTTTAAAATAGTGTAAAGTAATTTAAAATAGTTTAAAATAGTGTAAAATACTGCAAAATAGTTTAAAAAGCTTAAAATATTTTAAAATAGTTTAAATAACGTCAATTATTTTAAAATAGTGTAAAATAATATGAAATAGTTTAAAAGTGTAAAGTAGTTTTAAAAAATTTAAAATAGTGTAAAATAGTATAAAATAATGTAAAATAGTATAAAATAATTTAAAATAGATTAAAATAATGTAAAATAATTTAAAATAGTTTACAATAGTGTAAAATAGTTTAAAATAGTGTAAAATAATATAAAATAGTGTAAAAGTAATTTTAAAATAGTTTTACAATTTGTAAAATAGTTTAAAGTAAAGTAAAATGGGTTAAAATAGTTTAATATGGTGTAAAATAGTGTAAACTAGTTTAATATCATTTAAAATAGTCTAATATAATGTAAAATAATTTAAAATAATTTAAAATATTGTGAAAAAGTGTAAAATAGTGCAAAATAATTTAAAATAGTATAAAATAGTTTAAAATAATGTAAAATAGTTTAAAATAATTTAAAATTATTTAAAATAGTGTAAAATAATTTAAAATAGATTAAAATATTGTAAAATAGTGTAAAATAATATAAAATATTTTAAAAGTGTAAAATAATTCAAAATAGTGAAAAATAGTAATAAAAAAAGTTTAAAATAACGTAAATTATTTTAAAATAATGTGAAATAATTTAAAATAGTTGCAAAAAATTTAAAATAGTGTAAAATAGTATAAAATAATTTAAAATAGTTTGAAATAATGTAAAATAGATTAAAATAGTTTAACAATTTTTTAAAATAGTGTAAAAATAGTTTAAAATAGATTTACAAACTGTAAAATAGTTTGAAATAATGTAAAATAGGTTAAAATAGTTTAATATGATGTAAAATAGTTTAATATCATTTAAAATAGTATAATATAGTGTTAAATAATTTAAAATAGTGTAAACTAATTTAATATAGTGTAAAAAATGTAAAATAGTGTAAAATAATTGAAAATAGTGTAAATATTTCAAAATATTGTAAAATGGTTAAAAATAAAAAAGTTTAAAATAGTGTAAGACTATTTAAAATAGTGTAAAATAATTTAAAATAGTTTAAACTAGCATCAAATAGTGTAAAATAATGTAAAATATTTTAAAATAGTTTAAAATAGTATTTAAAAAGATTAAAAATAGTTTAAAATAATATAAATTATTTTAAAATAATATAAATTATTTTAAAATAATATAAAATAATGTGAAGTAGTTTAAAATAGTGTAAAATAGTTTTAAAAAGTTTAAAATAGTGTAAAATAGTATAAAATAGTGTAAATAGTTTAAAATTATATAAAATAGTTTAAAATAGTGTAAAATAGTATAAAATAAACTAGTGTAAAATAGTTTTACAAATTATAAAATAGTTCAAAGTAATGTAAATATGTTAAAATAGTTTAATTTGGAATAAAATAGTGTAAAATAATTTAGTATCATTTAAAATACTTTAATATAATAGAGAATAGTATAAAATAATTTAGAATAGTGTAAATTAGTTTAATAGTATGTAAACTAGTTTGATATAGTGTAAACTAGTTTAAAATATTGTAAAATAATGTAAAATAGTGTAAAATAATTTAAAATATTTTAAAATAGTGTAAAATAGTTTAAAATAAATTAAAATAATATGAAATAGTTTAAGATAATGTAAAATAGTTTAAAACAGTGTAAAATCGTTTAAAATAGTGTAAAATAGTTTAAAATTGTATAAAATAGCATAAAATAATTTAAATATTGTAAAACAATATAAAATATTTAAAATAGGGTAAAATAATTGAAAATAGTTTCAAATAGTGTAAAATAATTTGAAATAGTGTAAAATAACATAAAATAATATAAAATAGTGTGAAATAGTTTAAAATAGTTTGAAGTAATGTAAAATAGTTTAAAAAAATTGAAAATAGTATAAATAGTTTAAAATATTATAAAATAATGTAAAATAGTTTAAAATAGTGTAAAATTTTTTTATAAAATATAAAATAGTTTAAAATAATGTGAAATAATATAAAATAGCTTAATATGATGTAAAATAGTATAAAATAGTTTAGAATATTGTAAATTAGTTTAATAGTTTAGAATAGTGTTGAATAGTTTAAACTAGTTTTAAAAATACTTTAAAATAGTTTAAAATAATACAAATTATTTAAAATAGTGTAAAATAATGTGAAATAGTTTAAAATAGTGTAAAATAACATAAAATAGTATAAATAGTTTAAAATTGTATAAAATAATTGAAAATAGTATGAAATAATTTAAAATAGTATAAAATAGATTAAAATAGTATAAAATAGTTTTAAAGTAGTTGAACAATTTTTTAAAATAGTGTAAAATAGTTTAACATTTTTTTAAAATAGTGTAAAATAGTTTAACAATTTTTTAAAATAGTATAAAATAGTTTAACAATTTTTTAAAAGTGTAAAATAGTTTAAGAATTTTTTAAAATAGTTTAAAATAGTGTAAAATAGTATAAAGTAGTATACAATAGTGTAAAATAGTTTTAAAATAGTGTAAAATAATTTTACAAATTGTAAAATAGTTTAAAGCAATGTAAAATAAGTTAAAATAGTTTAATATATTGTAAATTAGTTTAATATAGTGTATAATAATGTAAAATAGTTTATGATAGTGTAAACTAGTTTAATAGTATGTGAACTATTTTGATATAATGTAAAAATAGTGTAAAAAAGTTTAAAATGTTTAAAATAATGTAATATAGTATAAAATAATGTAAAATAGTATAAGATAATTTTAAATAATATAAAATTATTTAAAATAATATGAAATAATATAATTTTTTTTCAAAATAGTGTAAAATAGTTTAACAATTTTTTAAAATAATATAAAATAGTTTTACAATAGTATAAAGTAGTGTAAAATAATTTTAAAATAGTATAAAATAATTTAGTATCGTTAAAAATAATTTAATATAGTGTAAATAGTTTAGAATAGAGGAAAACTATTTTAATAGTATGAAAACTCATTTAATATAGTGTAAAATTAGTGGAAAATAATGTAAAATAATGTAAAATAATTTAAAATAATGTAAAATATTTCAAAATAGTGTAAAATTGTTAAAAATAATGTAAAATAGTGTAAAACCATTTAAAATAGTGTAAAATAGTTTAAAATAATTTAAAATTGTTTAAAATAATATAAAAAAAGTTTAAAATAACATAAATTAGATTAAAATAGTGAGAAATAATATGAAATAGTTTTAAAATAGTGTACAATAGTTTGAAATAGTATAAACTAATTTAAAATAGAATGAAATACTATAAAATAATTTAAAATAGTATAACATTTTTTATAAAATAAATTTAAAATAGTGTAAAATAGATTTAAAATAATATAAAATAGTTTAATATCGTTTAAAATAATTTATTATATTATAAAATAGTGTAAACTAGTTTAAGATTTTGTAAAATAATATAAAATAGTGCAAAATAATTTGAAATATTGTAAAATATTTTAAAATAATTTAAAAGAGTGTAAAATATTTAAAAAATTAATGAAAAATAATATACAATAGTTTAAAACTATTTAAAATAGTTTAAATTAGTGCAAATCAATATTAAATATTTAAAATAGTGTAAAATTTTTTAAAAAAGTTTGAACTAGTGTAATATAATTTTAAAAAAGTTAAAATAATTTAAAATAATCTAAATTATTTTAAAATAGTGTAAAATAATGTGAAATAGTTTAAAATAGTTTTAAAAAGTTTAAAATAGTGTAAAATAATATAAAATATTATAAAATATTTTAAAATCGTATGAAATAATGTGAAATAATAAAAATATCATAAAATAGTTTAAGATAGTGTAAAATAATATAAAATAGTGGAAAATAGTTTTATAATTTATAAAATAATTTAAAATAATGTAAAATAGGTTAATAGTTTAATATCATTTCAAAAAGTTTAATATAATGTAGAATAGTGTAAAATAATTTAATATCGGTTAAAATAAATTAATAAAATATAAAATATTATAAAATAGTGTAAAGTAGTTTAATATATTGTAAAAATAGTGTAAAATAGTTTAAAATATTGAAAAATAATGTAAAATAGTATAAAATAATTTAAAATAGTGTAAAATAGTTAAAAATAATTCAAAATAGTGTGAAATAGTTAAAAATAATATAAAATAATATAAAACTATTTAAAATAGTATAAAATAATTTAAAATAGTTTAAAATAATATAAAATAATATAAAATAATTTAAAATAGTGTAAAATATTTAAATTTTTTTAAAATAGTATAAAATAGTTTGAAATAATGTAGAATAGTTTAAAATAGTTTGAAATAGTTTAAAATTGTATAAAATATTATAAAAAAGGTTTAAAATAATATAAATTATTTTAAAATAGTGTGAAATAATGTAAAATAATTTAAAATAATTTAAAATAGTTTAATATCATTTAAAATAGTATGAAATTATGTAAAATAGTGTGAAATTTAAAATAGTATAAAATAATATAAAAATATTTAAAATGGTATAAAATAGTTTAAAATAGTATAAAATAGTGTAAAATAGTTTTTAAAATTGTAAAATAGTTCAAAATAATGTAAAATAGGTTAAAATAATTTAATATTATGTGAAATAGTTTAAAATGGTTTAATACAATGTAGATTAGTGTAAAATAATTTAATATCAATTAAAATAGTTTAGAATAGTGTAAACTAGTTTAATATACTGTAAAAATAGTTTAAAATATTGAAAAATAATGTAAAATAGTATAAAATAATTTAAAATATTTTAAAAATAGTGTAAAATAATTAAAAATAATGTAAAATAGTTTAAAATAGTGTAAAATAATTTAAAATAATGTAAAATAATTAAAAATTATTTAAAATAGTATAAAATAATTAAAAATATTATAAAATAATTTAAAAGTGTAAAATAGTTTGAAATAAGGTAAAATAGTATTAAAAAATTTAAAATAACATAAATTATTTTAAAATATTGTAAAATAAAGTGAAATAGTTTAAAATAATGTAAAATAATTTTACAAATTATAAAATAGTTTAAAGTAATGTAAATATGTTAAAATAGTTTAATTTCGAGTAAAATAATTTAATATCGTTTGAAATAGTTTAATATAGTGTAGAGTAGTATAAAATAATTTAGAATAGTGTAAAGTAGTTTAATAGTATGTAAACTAGTTTGATATAGTGTAAACTAGTTTAGAATATTATAAAATAATGTAAAATAGTGTAAAATAATTTAAAATATTTTAAAAAAGTGTTAAATAATTTAAAATAATATGAAATAATTTAAAATAATGTAAAATAGTTTAAAACAATATAAAACTATTCAAAATATTGTAAAATAGTTTAAACTTATATAAAATAACATAAAATAATTTAAATATTGTAAAACAATATAAAATATTTTAAAATAGTGTAAAATAATTAAAAATAGTTTTAAATAGTGTAAAGTAGTTTGAAATAGTGTAAAATAGTTTAAAATAATATAAAATAATTTAAAATAGTGTAAAATAATTAAAAAAAAATTGAAAATAGTATAAATAATTTAAAATATTATAAAATAATATAAAATAGTTTAAAATAATATAAAATATAAAATAATTCAAAATAATATTAAATAGCTTAATATGATGTAAAATAATGTAATATAATTTAAAATAGTTTAAAATCGTGTAAAATAGTATAAATTAGTTTACAATATTGTAAATTAGTTTAATAGTTTAGAATAGTGTTGAATATTGTAAACTAGTTTAAAAAATATTTTAAAATAGTTAAATAATACAAATTATTTATAATAGTGTAAAATAATGTGAAATAGTTTAAAATAGTGTCAAATAACATAAAATAGTCTAAATAGTTTAAAATTATATAAAATAATTGAAAATAGTATGAAATAATTTAAAAAAGTGTAAAATAGATTAAAATTGTATAAAATAGTTTTAAAGTAGTTTAACAATTTTTTAAAATAGTGTAAAATAGTTTAACAATTTTTTAAAAGTGGAAAATAGTTTAACAATTTTTTAAAATAGTATAAAATAGTGTAAAGTAGTATAAAATAGTATATAATAGTGTAAAATAGTTTTAAAATATTTTAAAATAGTGTAAAATAATTTTACAAATTATAAAATAGTTTAAAGTGATGTAAAATAAGTTAAAATAGTTTTGTATATTGTAAATTAGTTTAATATAGTGTATAATAATGTAAAATAGTTTATAACAGTGTAAACTAGTTTAATAGTATGTAAACTATTTTGATATAATGTAAAAATAGTGTAAAATAGTTTAAAATGTTTAAAATAATGTAATATAGTATAATATAATATAAAATAGTATAAGATAATTTTAAACAATCTAAAATTATTTAAAATAATATGAAATAATATAATTTTTTTAAAAAATGTAAAATAGTTTAACAATTTTTTAAAATAATATAAAATAGTTTTACAATAGTATAAAATAGTGTAAAATAATTTAATATAGTGTAAACTTAGTGGAAAATAATGTAAAATAGTGTAAAATAATTTAAAATAATATAAAATATTTTAAAATAGTGTGAAATAGTTAAAAATAATGTAAAATAGTGTAAAATAATTTAAAATTGTATAAAATAATATAAAAAAATTTAAAATAACATAAATTATATTAAAATAGTGAGAAATAATGTGAAATAGTTTAAAAATAGTGTAAAATAGTATAAACTAGTGTACAATAGTTTAAAATAGTATAAACTAATTTAAAATAGAATGAAATACTATAAAATAATTTAAAATAGTATAATATTTTTTGTAAAATAAATTTAAAATAGTGTAAAATAGATTTAAAATAATGTAAAATAGTTTAGTATCGTTTAAAATAATTTATTATATTATATAATAGTGTAAACTAGTTTAACATTTTGTAAAATAATGTAAAGTAGTGTAAAATAATTTGAAATATTATAAAATAGTTTAAAATAATTCAAAACAGTGTAAAATAGTTAAAAATAATGTAAAATGATATAAAATAATTTAAAACTATTTAAAATAGTGTGAAATAATTTAAAATAGTTTAAATTAGTGCAAAACAATATTAAATATTTAAAATAGTGTAAAATATTTTAAAATAATTTGAAATAGTATAATATAATATTAAAAAATTAAAATAGTTTAAAATAGTTTAAAATAATATAAATTATTTTAAAATAGTGTAAAATAATATGAAATAGTTTAAAATAGCTTTAAAAAGTTTAAAAGTGTAAAATAATATAAAATATTTTAAAATCATATGAAATAATGTGAAATAATTAAAATATCATAAAATAGTTTAAAATAATATAAATTAATATAAAATAGTTTAAAATAGTGGAAAATAATTTTACAAGTTGTAAAATAATTCAAAATAATGTAAAATAGGTTAATAGTTTAATATCATTTCAAATAATTTAATATAATGCAGAATAGTGTAAAATAATTTAATATCGATTAAAATAAATTAATAAAATATAAAATATTATAAAATAGTGTAAAGTAGTTTAATATAGTGTAAAAATAGTTTAAAATATCAAAAAATAATATAAAGTAGTGTAAAATAATGTAAAATAGTTAAAAATAGTGTGAAATAGTTAAAAATAATGTAAAATAATATAAAACTGTTTAAAATAGTGTAAAATAATTTAAAATAGTTTAAAATAATATAAAATAATGTAAAATAATTTAAAATAGTGTAAAACAATGTAAAATATTTAAATTTTTTAAAAATAGTATAAAATAGTTTGAAATAGTGTAAAATAGTTTAAAATAGTGTAAAATATTATAAAATAAAGTTTAAAATATTTTAAAATAGTTTAAAATAATATAAATTATTTCAAAATAGTGTGAAATAGTTTGAAATAGTTTTAAAAAGTGTAAAATATTATAATATAGTTTAAATTTTTTTTTAAAAATAATATAAAATAGTTTGAAATAGTGTAAAATAGTTTTTTAAATTGTAAAATAGTTTAAAATAATGTAAAATAGGTTAAAATAATTTAATATTGTGAAAAATAATTTAAAATAGTTTAATACAATGTAGAATAGTGGAAAATAATTTAATATCAATGAAAATACTTTATTAGAGTGTAGAATAGTATAAAATAGTTTAGAATAGTGTAAACTAGTTTAATATACTATAAAAATAGTTTAAAATATTGAAAAATAATGTAAAATAGTATAAAATATTTTTAAAATAGTGTGAAATAGTTAAAAATAATGTAAAATAGTATAACATCATTTTAAATAATGTAAAATAATTTAAAATAGTGTAAAATAATTTTGAATTGTTTAAAATAGCATAAAATAATATAAAATAATTTAAAATATTGTAAAATAATTTAAAATAGTGTAAAATAGTTTGAAATAGGATAAAATAGTATTAAAAAATTTAAAATAACGTAAATTACTTTAAAATATTATAAAATAATGTGAAATAATTTAAAATAGTGTAAAATAGTTTAAAAAAATTTAAAATAATGTAATTAAATAAAATATAATTAGAAATAATACGATATAATGTAAAATCATTTTAAATAATTTAAAATAGTATAAAATAGTGTAAAACAATTTAAAATAGTGTAAAATAATTTTAAAATAGTATAAAATAGTAGAAAATAATTTAAAATAGTATGAAATATTGTAGAATAGTTTAAAATAGTATAAAATAGTGTAAAATAATTTATAATAATGTAAACTAAATTAATATAGTGTAATAATAGTTTTAAATATTATAAAATAGTAAAAATTAATTTAGAATATTTTACAATAGTGTAAAATAGCTTAAAATAATTCAAAATAGTGTGAAATAATATAAAATAATATAAAATAATTTAAAATAGTTTGAAATAATTTAAAATAGTGTAAAATAGTTTAACAATTTTCTAAAATAGATATAAAATAACTTTACAAATTATAAAATAGTTCAAAGTAATGTAAAATAGGTTAAAATAATTTAATATGATGTAAAATAGTTTAATATCATTTAAAATAGTCTAATATAATGGTAAATAATTTAAAATAATGTAAACTAATTTAATATAGTGTAAAAAAATATAAAATAATTTAAAATAACGTAAAATAATTTAAAATAGTGTAAATTGGTGTAAAATATTTCAAAATAGTATAAAATGGTTAAAAATAATGTAAAATAGTATAAGACTATTTAAAATAGTGTAAAATAATTTAAAATAGTATAAAATAACGTAAAATAATTTAAAATAATGTAAAATATTTTAAAATAATTTAAAATAGTGTGAAATAATTTAAAAGTGTAAAATACTATTTAAAAAAATTAAAAATATTTTTAAAATAACATAAATTATTTTAAAACTGTAAAATAATATGAAATAGTTTAAAAGAGTGTAAAATAGTTTTAAAAAGTTTAAAATAGTATAAAATAGTGTGAATAATTTAAAACTGTATAAAATAATTTAAAATAGTGTAATATAATTTAACAATTTTTAAAATAGTGTAAAATAATATAAAATAAAATAGTGTAAAATAGTTTTACAAATTATAAAATAATTCAAAGTAATATATATAAGTTAAAATAGTTTAATATGGTGTAAAATAGTGTAAAATACTTTTATATCATTTAAAATAGTTTAATATAGTGTAGAATAGTATAAAATAATTTAGAATAGTGTAAATTAGTTTAATAATATGTAAACTAGTTTGATATAATGTAAACTAGTTTAAAATATTATAAAATAATGTAAAATAGTGTAAAATAATTTAAAACATTTTAAAATAGTGTAAGATAATTTAAAATAATTTAAATAATATAAAATAGTTAAAAATAATATAAAATAGTTTAAAATAGTGTAAAACTATTTAAAATAGTATAAAATTATATAAAATAACGTAAAATAATTTAAATATTATAAAATAATATAAAATATTTTAAAATAGTGGAAAATAATTTAAAATAGTTTCAAATAGTGTAAAATATTGTAAACTAGTTTAAAATAATATAAAATAGTTTAAAATAATAAAAAAATTAAATAATGTGAAATAGTTAAAAATAACGTAAAATAGTCTAAAACTATTTAAAATGGTCAAAAAAAGTTTAAAATGGTGTAAAATAATATGAAATAGTTTAAAATAGTGTAAAATAGTTTTATAAAATATAAAATAGTTTAAAATAATGTAAAATAGGATAAAATAGTATAAAATAGTGTAAAATAGTTTTATAAAATATAAAATAGTTTAAAATAATGTAAAATAAGATAAAATAGTTTAATATGATGTAAAATTGTTTAATATCACTTAAAATAGTTTAATATAGTGTAAAATAGTATAAAGTAGTTTAGAATAGTGTAAATTAATTTAATAGTTTAGAATAGTGTAAAATAGTGTAAACTAGTTTTAAAATATTTTAAAATAGTTTAAAATAATATAAATTATTTAAAAGTGTAAAATTATGGAAAATAGTTTAAAATAGTTTAACAATTTTTTAAAATAGTGTAAAATAATATAAAATACTATAAAATATTGTAAATAGTTTAAAATTGTATAAAATAATTTAAAATAGTATAAAATAATTTAAAATAGTGTAAAATAGTTTAATATTTTTTTAAAATAATTTTAAATAGTGTAAAATAGTATAAAATAATAAAAATTAGTTTTAAAATAGTTTAATAATTTTTTAAAATAATTTAAAATAGCGTAAAATAGTCTAACAATTTTTTAAAATAGTGTAAAATAGTTTAACAATTTTTTAAAGTAGTTTAAAATGGTGTAAAATACTATAAAATACTATATAATAACCTAAAATAGTTTTAAAATAGTGTAAAATAATTTTATAAATTGTAAAATAATTGAAAGTAATGTAAAATAAGTTAAAATAGTTTAATATAATATAAAATAATTTAATATAGTTTAATATAGTGTATAATAATGTAAAATAGTTTAGAATAGTGTAAACTAGTTTAATAATATGCAAACTTGTTTGATATAGTGTAAAATAGTTTAAAATATATAAAAATAATTTAAAATAGTGTGAAATAAATAAAAATAATATAAAATAGTTAAAAATAGTGTAAAATCATTCAAAATAAAGTAAAATAAATGAAAAAATTGTAAAATAATATTAAAAAATTTAAAAGTGTAAAATAATATAAAATAGCAAAAAATAGTTAAAAGTAGTGTAAAACTATTTAAAATGGTTAAAAAATAGTTAAAATAGTGTAAAATAATGTGCAATAGTGTAAAATAATTTGAAATAGTTTAAAATAGTTTAAAATAATATTTAAAAAATTAAAATACTTTAAAATAGTTTAAAATAATGTAAATTATAATAAAATATTGTGAAATAGTGTAAAATAGTTTTAAAAGTATAAAATAGTGTAAAATAATGTAAAATAGTATAAAGTAATATAAAATAATATAAAATAATTTAAAATATTATAAAATAGTTTAATATTTTTTTGTATTAAATATAAGAAGTTTAAAAAAGGTAGAGAGTATCTATGAATTTTACATCAAAACGAAGGCAAAGCCTTCCAAAAAGAGTTCAATGAAATTAGGAGTTTAATTAGAGCATGATAAAAGGAAGAAAAAACAACAAGCTACAGAAGGAAGCCATCATTGGTATCAACCCAAGTGGTCATGCCCTTCTCTCCCTCTATCCAAGCAACCTTTTTCTTGTCTTGTATCTGACCTAGCATAGCTAAGATGTCTTTCTTTGAGTTCTTGTTCTTCTTGATTTCCTTGCTCATTTTGTCCAGGATTTTTTCAAATATTAGAAGATTTTCCAAGTTCTTTCTCCACTCATGGCCATTCTTTAGTTCGAACATGAAGAAGGTAGCATGTCCATTTTGAAGAAATCTCCAAAGTTTCTTTTGGTCCATCATCATAGTTGTATGAACATGTAAAGAAATTTTAAAATATGTGAGTTTCTTAGAAAACTCAGTAAGAACCCTGGGAGTGTCTTGAAAATTTTCTTCATTCCTGCATTTCCAGATCTGCCATAAGATGTTAGAGGTTAAAATGTTCCAAAAAATATTAGAGTCTTTTTTAAGCCCTATAATATGACCAGTCACAATTTCAATAATAGAGACATAAGTAGGATAGGAGATCCCAAAAAGATTCCAAACATTTCTAGCAAAAGAGAATTCAAAGAAAATATGCCTGTTGGTTTCAGGGAGATTACAAAACTTATAGATATTACTTTCATAGTTATCTCTTTTAAGAGGTAGTCGGTCAAGTATAAAAAGCCATCTAAAACACTTAATTTTAGGTTCAACACAACCTTTTCATAAAATAATGAAATACTTCCTCCAAGAATAGACATCTAGAGAGGAATACCAAATATTATTAACATGGTCAAGGATGGAATCATCATATTTAAGAATCTTGTAGATATTTTTAGCTTTAATCTTGGATAGGATGGTCCCATCTAGCCACTTGCATTTTAAGAATCTCTGAGAGTCAACATGGCAGATGGAAGGGAGATTTTGAGTAGCTTTGAGAATCATGTTATAAGTTTTCTTTTGAGAGATAGGAATATTAAAAGTATTTCTCAACTCCTCCAAGATAATTAACATGTCCTGTTCAAATATATCAATAAACTTTGAAATGCCTTTGCTGGCCCACTGTCTAGTAGAATAGCCTTGGGAGAGGGCAAGGGATTTTCCAGAAAGATGAAGATTCCACCAAATGGATCTTTCACCATAAATTTGGGTGTCATCATGAAAGTCCTTATTAACAATAAATTTTATAACTTGATTCCACACTTTCTAGATGGATTTGAAGACTTCAGACCCTTAAACATTAATGGGGAAGTTGCCAATGACTAAATCGTTAAAATGAAGGTTTTTCCAAGATCTAGCATTAGTTGGAAAGCCTCCTTCAATATTATTCCTGACAAGAATCTTCCATGGTGCATCTCCATTCATGGAGTGAAAGATCCACTTGGCGGCTAGGGAAATTCCTTGGATTCTAAGGTCTTTCAGCCCCAGTCCCCCAATCAGTTTATCAGAGCAACACCAATTCCATTTAACAGGATGTAATTTTTTGTTTCCTTTACCGTCAGACCATAAAAAATTCCTAACAACTTTTTGGATTTCAAAAATCTGGTAATTGCTAAACATCCATGCACAAGAGTAATAAATGTTTTAAGAGGATAAAATTTTCTGGGAAACTTGCAGTTTGCCAGCCAAAGAAAGAGCATGGTTATGCCACATGTCCAACTTTTTAGTAATTTTTTCTTTAACCCAAAGCCACATGTCTTTAAGTGAAGGGTTAATGGCAAAGGGAATGCCAAGATATCTCATAATCTTTTGGGGGCCTCCCCATTGAAAGTCATAGTTCTTAAACCAGTCAGGAGGCTGCTCTTTCCAACCCAGGCAAATAGATTTGGAGTGGGAGAGCTTAGCACCAGATATAGCACAAAATAGATTCAAATTGGTTTGTAGGGCTTCAAAATTATCAGCATAAGCCTCAAAGAAAATGGCCATGTCATCAGTGAATTGGCTGTTAATGAGATCATCATCATTAGGAAGTGATATGCCTTTTACAACAAGAGATAAAGAATTATATCTAAGTAAATAATAGAGAGCATCAGAGACAATGGCAAAAAGGGCAGGGGCCAAAGGGCAGCCTTGTCGAATAGACCTACCTAGAGGGAAGGAGTCAAAGAGGGAACCATTGATGTTAATTTGGGCACAAGCATCATGAAGCAACATGCAGACAGCATTATAGAAGAAGGGAGGAAAGCCAAATGCCTCAAGCATCATGGAGATGAAACTCCATTCGACCCTGTAATAGGATTTTTCAAAGTCTAAGAGTAGCATGCCAGAGTTCTGATTGGATTGGTTAGCCCAGTTCATAGCCTCCCAACTAGTAATAACATTTTCCAGAATGTACCTGCCTTTTATAAAGCTAGTTTGGGTAGAACAAATAAATTTGGGAAGGATACCTACAAGTCTGATGGCCAAGATCTTGGCAAAAATCTTGTAAGAGACATTAAGGAGCGTAATGGACCTCCAATTCTTAATGAGAGCCTTGTCCCCATCCTTGGAAATTATTTTAATAATACCTTTGTTAATAGAGAGGCTAAGGGAGCCTTTAGAGAGAGCCTCTGAGTAGATCTCAAGAAGGTCTTTGGCAATCCAATGTTGGTTGGCTTTGTAAAATTCAATAGGTATGCCATCAGGACCAGACATTTTATAATTTATAGGGCATTAATGGCATTAATCACATCATCTAAAGAGATATTCTTAGAAATAATGTTGGCATCCTCAGAGGAAATCATTTTAGGGATTAGAGCTCTGCATCGATCTCTGAGGGAAGAAGCCTCCACCGAGTCTTTAGAGGAAAATAAGTTCTAGTAGAAGGTAGAAAAAGCTTTTTTAATAAGCTCAAGATCAATAATTTCTTGGTTGTCTATGATAATTTTTTCAATGGTTTCATTAGAATGTTTGTGTTTAATAAGATTAAAGAAAAATTTAGATCCACGGTCTCCATATTGGAGCTAGTGAGCTCTAGACTTAACCTTGGCTCCTCTAGTTTTGGTCACCAAGTGCTTCCTAAGGGTATCTTAAGCTTTAATAACATGAGAGGTACATTCAAAATCAGAAGGTTTAGATTGGTTGTTAATTTTAGCTTTTAATAAGTCAGCAGAAACAGTTTTTTCAGTGAAGCTGAAGTCCTTATCCCTTTTCTACCCAATGGTCTTCAAAAGATTTTTCCAAGCATTAATATTCATAATCCATTTGTTGATGCAGTTATTCCTAGGGAAATTGTTTTTGTTAATGATACTAATAATGTGAATAGAAGTTAAGACCTCTTCATCTTTAAGAAGGCTAACATTCATGATGAATTTGATGTTAGGAATGTGATGGCGATCAGGGGAATTATTGAAGGTAAAGGAAGCAGAGATGGGGTGGTGGTCAGATAGAGAGGTGGGAGTAACAAGGACAGAGTTGCCAAGCTGATCAGGTAAGACAGAGAAAAAGTTCTTGCTAGCATAAAAATGATCAAGTCTAAAATAGATTCTAGCCGAGCCCTATTGATAATTACACCATGTGTGCTAGAGTTTGGGATTATTGTTTTTATTACCAAATAAAGGGTCAAAAAGTTGCATGGAGTTCTTCATTTTGTTCCAATAGACTTTTTCCATATCTTTCCATGCAAAAGGCAACCCCCCATCCTTATCATCCTAGTTTTCAACCATGTTGAAATCACCAGCAATCAACCAGGGGATGCAAGGGAGAGATGCCATCCATCCCCAAAAGCTGGTTCTTTCCTTAGAGTCATTAGAGGCATAAATAGAACAAATTCCAAAAATATAGTTATCATAATTAAGGGTGATCCAGACAGCCCTGTTACAAGGTGAAACACCTCAACTAGTAATATACTTTTCCCATTTAGGGTTGATAAGCAAAGCAACACCACACTTACCCTTCAGGTGGTAAGTCTAGATCTTAGTCGCATCTTTCCATAGAAAATCCATATTAGAATCTAGAATAAATCCAGTAGTCTTAATTTCTTGCAACATAAGGAAATCAATCTTATGATAAGTATTGAGGAAACTTTTTATGATGTATTTCCTATCGGGAGACTCCAGTCCCCTAACATTCCAAGAGACACAATTCATGAGGATACATTGGAGGGAGAGGAGTGCATTTTAGATGAATCTAGCTTCAGATTCATCATAATATTTGATATCTCCCCAATATTTCTATTTATATTCTTATTTTTTGAACTCGGTGGTCTTCCTCTTCGTTTAAAAGAAGGGAGCCTTGTTGTAAGGTCTTCCTCACAATCAGACAATAGGTCAAATTCCATGGATTGTTTAAGGCGAGGGTAATCATTCCCAACTATGGATTGAAAAGCAGGAATAACCGCAACAATATAATAATCACTGATTTCATTAAGGGTTTTTTTTGAAGGATTGTCTGCGGTAGATCCTATGTAATTGACAACAGTCATGGGGGAGGGTTGAGAAGACGGAGAAGCATTGTCAATGGCGGTGAACATGTTAGAAGTGATAGGGGATGAACGATCAAGAATGTTGGAGGAATTTTTATTGGATTTCCTTCTCTGTTTATTGGAGACTTTGGTTACATTGTGGAAGCCATCATCGAGGAGGTTCTCATCACTACCTGTCTGCTTGGGTTGAGTCATAGCAAGGGAGGGACTACTAGGATTGGAAATAGAGTGGTAGTTTTATCCATGTTCAGAATAATTGGGTGGTTCACAGTTTCAGATACCTTACTAGGTTCTGGTTTGTAAGACAGGGCTTTTTTTGGAGGATAGGGCAATCCTTCCTTTGATGACCTTCTCTTCGACATAGAAAACACGTATTGAGCCCTCCGAGTATCTCAATTGGGCAACAAAAATTAGCATCTTCAATATTAATGTTGATATCAACCAAAATTTCTAGACCAGGGTTGAGAGAAATAAGAACCTGAGCATCCATATCGGGAACAAGTCTAACAGTGTCATCCATTCAAATGACTTTCCCCAATGGTTGTAACAGTTGAGGAATAAATCACCAGAGGAAGGGTGGAATGTGTTTGACCAGAATCCAACGGGGAGCCGAGAGGGCAAGAACTTCCTCATAGTTGGCATTTGGGGACCAAGCAATAGCCCTAAATGATGTAGATCCAATAGCCCAATACTATTTTTTTAAAACTTCTGCTTGTGCATCTTGATTCATGAAAAAAATAACAAACAAACCTTTTTGAATCTGTCTGCAAAATGAAATATAGAAACCTAGCTTAAGATCCCTGAAATTATGGAACCAATCATCTAGAAATTTCCTAGGAGGAACTTTATCGATTTCCACAGCTGAAAAGAAGATAGCAGAATATTTTAACCTATTTTTTTCCCCAACAATTTCCGTAAGCATCTCAGAATTAGGAGAAACAGAGAAAGGTTCAGAGCTTCCAGCGTTCTTACCAGAGAGATGGGATCCATTGCTCACCAAAAACCTAGGCTCCGAATGGATGGAGACTCCTTCATTTGTGACTACTTCGGAGAAGGACTTAGGGAGGGAAAGAGGAGGCTGAGAGTTATGAACAAAAGTTTTATTGTTGCCTAAGTTATTATTGTCTCTCGGTAGAGCCGAGAGAGGAGGAGTGGGTATAGCCTCTACCGAGGAGGTAATGCCATTAATGGTGTTAGGAGAAGTAAGGTTAGGAACAGACACACCTGTCATGGAGGAGATGCCACTGTCAGTAAATCGTTCTTGTGCACTGTTATTGCCCACCATGGTGTCATTGAAAACCCTACCTCTATTTTTGCCGAAATCGCTATTTCCTCCGCTAGAATCGTAAGTTCGCCATTTTAGCAAAGTCTTCATGTCTAAGATAAAATAATTCATTTATTGTATCTATAGTTCAATATTTTATTCAAAAATAGTTTAAAATAATATAAAATAATGTAAAATATATTTAAAATTGTGTAAAATAGTTTAGTATCGTTTAAAATATTTTAATATAGTGTAAAATAGTTTAGAATAGTGTAAACTAGCTTAATATTTTGTAAAATAATGTAAAATAGAGTAAAATAGTTTAAAATAATTTAAAATAGTGTAAAATAGTTAAAAATAATGTAAAATAGTTAAAAATATTATAAAATTATTTAAAATAATGTAAAAATAATTTAAAATAGATTAAAATTATTTAAAATACTATAAAATAGTGTAAAATAATGTGAAATATTTAAAATAATGTAAATTATTATAAAATTTTAAAATAGTGTTAAATAGTATAAAATAGTTTAAAATAGTATGAAATAATGTAAAATACTTTAAAATAGTGTAAAATAGTTTAACAATTTTTTAAAACAGTGTAAAATAATTTCAAAATAGTTTAAAATATTGTAAAATAGTTTTATAATTTGTAAAATAATTCAAATTTATATTAAATAGGATATAATAGTTTAATATGGTGTAAAATAGTTTAATATCATTTAAAAATATTGTAAAACAATTTAAAATAGTGTAAAATAGTTAAAATATTATGAAATAGTGTAAAATAGTTAAAAATATTATAAAAATAATGTAAAATAGTTAAAAATAATGTAAAATAGTGTAAAATTATTTAAAATAGTGTATAATAATTTAAAATAGTTTAAAATTGTGTAAAACTATTTAAAATTATGTAAAATAATTTAAAATAGTATAAAATAATTTAAAATAATATAAAATTATTTAAAATACTATGAAATAATATAAAATAATTTAAAAATAGTGTGAAATAGTTTAATAATTTTTTAAAATAGCGTAAAATAATTTAAAAAAATATAAAATAATATAAAATAATGTGAAATAGTGTGAAATAGTTTAATGTAAAATAATTTAAAATAATGTAAAACAATATAAAATATTTTAAAATATTGTAAAATAGTTTAAAATAGTGTAAAATAGTTTAAAATGATGTAAAATAATATAAAAAAATAAGAAAATAGTTTAAAATAATGTAAATTATATTAAAATAGTGTGAAGTAATGTAAAATAATTTAAAATAGTATAAAATAGTTTATTATCATTTAAAATAATTTATTATAGTGTAAAATAATTTAGAACAGTGTAAACTAGTTTAATATTTTTAAAAACAATGTAAAATAGTGTAAAATAATTTAAAATAATATAAAATAGTTTAAAATAATTCAAAATAGTGTGAAATAGTTAAAAATAATGTAAAATAGTTTAAAATAGTATGAAATTATTTAAAATAATATAAAATAATTTAAAATAGTGCAAAATAATATAAAAATATTTAAAATAGTGTAAAATATTTTAAAATAGTATAAAATAGTTTAAAATAGTGTAAAATAGTATTAAAAAAGTTTAAAATATTTTAAAATAATATAAATTATTTCAAAATAGTGTAAAATAATGTGAAATAGTTTAAAATAGTTTTTAAAAAGTGTAAAATACTATAAATTAGTGTAAAATAATTTAAAATAGTATGAAATAATGTAAAATATTTAAAATATTATAAAATAGTTTTATATATTTTTTTAAAATAGTGTAAAATAGTATAAAATAGTTTTAAAATAGTTTGAAATAGTGTAAAATAGTTTAAAATAGTGTAAAATAGTTTTATAAATTATAAAATAGTTTAAAATAATGTAAAATAGGTTTAAAATAATTTAATATTGTGTAAAATAGTTTAATATCATTTAAAATAGTTTAATATAATGTAAAATAGTGTAAAATAATTTAATATCATTTAAAATAGTTTGATATATTATCGAATAGTATAAAATAGTTTAAAATAGTGTAAACTAGTTTAATATAGTGTAAAAAATAGTGTAAAATAGTTTAAAATATTAGAAAATAATATAAAATAGTGTAAAATAATTTAAAATATTTTAAAAATAGTGTAAAATAGTTTAAAATAATTTAAAATAGTGTGAAGTAGTTAAAAATAATGTAAAATAGTATAAAATTATTTTAAATAATATAAAATAATTTAAAATAGTGTGAAATAATTTAAAATTGTTTAAAATAGTATGAAATAGCATAAAATAATTTAAAATAGTGTAAAATATTTTAAAATATTATAAAATAATTTAAAATATTTGAAAATAGTGTAAAATAGTATTAAAAAAGTTTAAAATAGTTTAAAATAACGTAAATTATTTTAAAATAGTGTAAAATAATGTGAAATTATTTAAAATAGTGTAAAATAATTTTAAAAATAGTGTAATTAGTATAAAATAGTGTAAAATAATTTAAATAGTATGATATAATATAAAATCATTTAAAATAATTTAAAATAGTTTTAAAAAGTTTAACAATTTTTTAAAATAATGTAAAATAGTTTAAAATAATGTAAAATAGTTTAAAGTAATGTAAAATAGATTAAAATAGTTTAATATGATATAAAATAGTATAAAATAGTTTAATATCATTTAAAATAGTTTATTATAGTGTAGAATAGTGTAAAATAGTTTATAATAGTGTAAACTAATTTGATATAGTGTAAACTAGTTTAATATAGTGTAAAAATAGTTTAAAATAGTTTAAAATAATGTAAAATAGTGTAAAATAATTTAAAATAGTGTATAATAATTTAAAATAATATGAAATAGTGAAATATAGTTTAAAATAGTATAAACTAATTTAAAATAGTATAAAATAGTATAACATTTTTTAAAATAGTTTAAAATACTATAAAATATTATAAAATAGTTTAATATCATTTAAAATAGTTTAATATTGTGTAAAATAGTTTATAATAGTGTAAACTAGTTTAATATAGTGTAAAAATAGTTTAAAATAGTTTAAATATTGTAAAATAGTGCAAAATAATTTAAAATAGTGTAAAATAGTTTAAAATAATTTAAAATAGCATGAAATAGTTAAAAATAATGTAAAATAGTTTAAAATAGTTTAAAACTATTTAAAATATTGTAAAATAATTTAAATTAGTTTAAACTAGTGTAAAATAATATAAAATATTTTAAAATAATGTTAAATAATTTAAAATAGTGTAAAATAATATAATTTTTTTAAAATATTTTAAAATAATGTAAATTATTTTAAAATAGTGTAAAATAATATGAAAGAGTTTTAAATAGTGTAAAATAGTTTTAAAAGGTTTTAAAATAGTATAAAATAGTATAAAATAATTTAAAATAGTATGAAATAAAGTAAAATAATTATTGGAAGTCTGCCTTCCCTAACTCTATCTCAAATTTTCTTATTTCCTGAGCACATCTTAATAAGGACTCTATTTATTGTTTATTATGGCCTCTGACTAAAAATCCCTCCCTTCATAGGTATAGGGGATGGTCTATCCCAAAATAAACGTAGTACTTACACTTGGTCTCCACCCTAGGTAGGCTAGTTCAAACTCAACTTTGATGGGGCATCATGAGGTAACCCATGTATGGCAGGTATAGGTTGTTGCATCCATGACTCAAAAGGAGTGGAAATTGCTCAAAATAGTAAATTCATAGGTAATGAGACAAATAACTAGGCAGAATTGGAGGCCTTGGTGGAAGGGTTGTCTCTTTGTCATTAGTTAGGCATTAAAAGGCTCGATATTGAAGGTGATTCTGCCATAATTATTAATGCCCTTAGGAAAGACTCTCTTCTCAATTGGAGATTAGACTCTATCCTTTCTTCATCATTGACATTGTGTGACTCCTTTGAAAAAATCACTATTAACTATATTTACAAAGAGGGTAATTATCGAGTAGATAAATTAGTCAATCTAGCTATTGACAATTTCCTAAAACACAATCAGTTGACCCTTAATAGTAACAATATATAAAATAGAAAATTTTAATGTTAAATTAGAATATAATATTTTATATGAATAATATATGGGAACAAATATTCTATTTTTGAATGAATCAGGGGAGTTTTGCATTAAACAATACTTATATATCTCATTCAGATTGATGAGTAAAATATACTCCCCTTTCATCCTTTAATGAATATGATTACAATGCAATTATTATTGTAAATTGTAGTACTACTCTCATATTCCCACCTCACCTTATGATTTTGAGAACAGAGTCATGCATGAGTATAGCTACTCATGCATAAAGGAAGGAGTAAGTTACATTGATCAAAACCCACATGTCTGTATGCCCGTAATAAATGACTAAATTAAGTAAAAGAATAATTATTACCTAGGGACTAGAAAATGAAAAGGATAATTTAGGGTTAAGAACTCGGTATCCTATAATAAAGGTAAGAGGAAGATTAATAAGCATTATCAAGTGTTAGTAAGGAGATTTCTAGCTGTGAAGATCTGTTATTAGTAAGGATGGAAACCAAGCTAATTACGTTTACACTAAACAATAATCAAGCTATGGCTTCTCGGGGAACCATAAAACTAGAAAGGTGGAATAAAATCTTGAAGCCTATCCTGGAAGCAGCTAGAAGAGCTCTAGAAAACGGTATGGGGGTGCCCATTTTGATAATTCCTTCACATTCCAGATGAATGGAAACATTGTGGGTCTTTTCATTGCTTTGGCTACCTTTGCTGGTTGGAAGAAGAGTGAAATCATGGAGGTAACATAGTTAATTTTTATAGATAACATTTTGCGTGGTTTGGAGAATATGGTATATTGCATTAGCAATCAACTAACTATGTCATTCATGGAAATAATAATGCATATGAAAAAATTGAAGTTGAAGGATATCCCTAACAGTCAATGAGTTTTGATGATTGTTTTCAAAGATGAAGAGGTTTTTGACACTCACTAGCCTGAGATGCAAAGAAATATGGATTTCTTGTTTAATCATCTACTGGAAAAAGAAATGGACAAATATTAGCTCCTCAAATATTGGCAAGACAAGGGTTTTGAAATCCTGGAACTTTTGGAAGACATGGAAATGGAAAAATTTTGTATAGTGGCACCATCAGTAAAGAAATGCTCTATTGGATTGTGGAAATCTGATCGATTTAAAAAAAATGCTCTAAAAATATGAAGGATTTGGCAGAGGAAGAAGTGTTGGAAAGTGACATTGCAAGCAATTGTTATTTTGTCATTGATGTCAAAGCTTAATTGGTGAGACTATTGTTATCTGTTTGAGTACCATATCTACTAATGATGAAGAAGATTTAACAAGAAGACCAAGTGAATGGTTGAGTTAAGGCAATTCAAAGGGTACTTGTTCAGTTGGCACTCTGGCAAAGTAATTTGTTGTTTATCTTTCAAAGACAGTGTTTCTGGTTGTTCTATGCCGAGCAAGTTTGGCTTGTGCCAAGCAAAGTTTCTTATGACGAGCAAAGTTGCTTGTGCCGTGTAAAGTTGCTTGTGACAAGAAAAAATTTGCTCAATGCCAAGCACCATTGAAATTGCCGAGTGGAAACAGTGATGTTGGCCTACTTACAGTAATTGGATTAATGATGAGATTTGAGATCTCTGGCCGACTTAGTTGATTTTATTGAGATATGTAATGTTAATTAAAGATTGATCCATGTTATTTAATGTATGGGTAACCGTAATTAATACATGGTTTCAAGATTTAATTAGAGACTACTTTGGAGAACTAAATGTAATACAAAGATGCGATGATCCATTGGATCTGACCTAACCTAAGATCTATGATCTTTTTTAAGCGGCAAAATATTTATCTGACCTAGACAGAGAGGTATATGATAACCTCAGGGGTTATTCATTGTGTGTGGATGAATGGATGTGTATACAAAAAGGTTTGCATAGTTGATTTTCTATTTAGCATGATCTAGCAGAGAAGGCAAAAAGGTAGAGGCAGAGTGTTGCATATGTGATTGCTTGACAAATTTCTAAGCAGATCAGAAGGTTGAAATGAAAATACAGGCTATCCAGTAAGTTAACATTAGAGCTGTAATTGGATCTAAATTTGCAAAGTAAGTTGTATGTACCAGATCACAACTGTTGATTACTTTCTTACCATTGTATCAGTTAAATCCTTTAATAAGGTTGACTTAACAGTCATTTGTATAAATCCTCTAACAAGGTGACATTCATATTAGAATATTCTAAGTCCTCTAACAAGGCCACTCCTGACAGGGTGATTAAATCCTTTAACCAGGTCACACCTAGCAGTGTGTTATTGTAACCTTTAACAGGGTTGGCTCCTCATAGGGCATCACTTCAGAAGAGTGAAAACATGGTAGCATGTTACTGGTGGTTTTTCCCATATTGGGTTTCCATGTTAAATACTTGTGTCAACTTGTGTGAATGCTTATGGTTTTCTTTACTGTTATGTTACTACAAGCTAATTTCAATTAACAGTAAACTACATGATTTAAGTTGTTGATTTATGTTACTGTTGCCGAGTAGATCTGAAGTACAGAAAGTTTTATTTTGCTACATCTAGAACTGAGAATAACTGATTCACCCCTCCCCTCTCAATTATTCTAAATTCATTCTAACAATTGGTATCAAAGCTTTGGTCTCCTGAAAATAGTTTGAAGGTACTTGGAGAAAAAAGATCAAGACATATAAGGAGGTTCCCAAGCTGAACAAATATAACTTCCCTGCATGGCAGAGCTTGATGAAACTACATTTGGCTGGTATTGGAGATGATGCTAAGTGACTTATTGAACATGACTATGTACCACCTATTTCTCCTCTCTCAGCTATTCAACTAAGAGAAAAGCAAGAGCACAATCAAGAAATGTTGGAGATCGCCTCCTCATTGAGCTATTCAGAGTTTGATGATATAAAGAACTACATAAATGCAAAGGAGATGTGGGACAAACTTGCAACTATCTATGGTGGAGACACAAATGTGTTGAGAGCTCAATCAGAAAGTATAAGAGGTAAGTTTGATGAGATGAAAATGCAAGAAGGTGAAAATGTCATTCAGTACTATGGTAGAATAAAAGAAGTTGTAAATTCCATTAGAGGGGCTAATGGAACTATTGATGAGAACACCATTATGAGAAAGGTACTAAGAACTTTACTTCTTGTATATGCTATTAGAGTTTTAGCAATTCAAGAATTGAGATGTACTCCTAACAATAATCTAAATCTAGAAAATTTGATAGGCAGAATCACTGCATTTGAAATGTCAAATTATGATAACTATAATCCACAAGCGATTGATTATGATTTTAGATCACAGCTGGTTCTCAATAAATCTGAGAAAGGAAAGAAACATGTGGACAGTGACAGTGATAATTCTGATGATGATCTTGAAGAACTTGAAGCACTTATGGAAAAAAGGCTTTCCAAAGGAAAAGGAAAATGCATAGGTAAACTTCTTATTATTTGTTTTTCATGCAACAAAGTTGGTCATATAGCTACTAGATGTCCTGACAAAAATGAAAAAGATGAAAGAAAGGACAAAAAATACAAAGAATACAAAGACAAAAAGGATGACTGAGACTTCAGGAAATATAAGGACTACAAAGACAAAGGTAAGAAATCTTGTTATATTGCTGAATAAACTTCTGACAATAACACTGATAATTCTGATGACAATGATATAGAAATTTTTTATGTTGCAATGAAATAATATTTTGATGATGATGAGAAAACTGCACTAATCTCTTATATGAGCAAAAATTATTATTGGATCATTGACAGTGGTTGTTCCCATCATATGACTGGTGACAAAGATAAGTTTGAAACCTTAAACCAATGTAAAGGAGGATATGTACAATTTGGTAATGATTCACCATGTCTTATCAAAGGTAATAGATTGGTTAACCTGACTGACAAAATCAGATGTGATGATGTGTATTGGGTTGATGATCTTAAATACAATTTTTTGAGTGTTGCACAATTGAACAATTCTAGTTACAAAGTTGAATTCCATCATCGAAAGGAAAAGATCTATGATTCTACTGGAGAATTAGTTGGAAGTGGTAATCAGACCAAAGGTAACTTATTTTATTTGGATTTATCTGAAGAAACATGTTTGCACAGTACAATGATGTTTGGTTATGACATAAGAGGTTGTGTCATGTGAACTTTGATAACTTGGTAAGCATAAGTAAATTGAAAAAGGTTAGAGGGCTACCTAAGTTAAACAAACCTGAAAATGCTATGTGTAAAAAATGTCAACTAGAAAAGATGAATAAGTCTAGTTTCAAGAGCAAAACACATGTATCAGAGGAAATCCTAGAATTGGTCCATACTAATCTCTATGGCCCCATTGGAGAAAGAAGCTATTGTGGTGCTAGATACTTTATTCTATTTGTTGATGATTATTCAAGGATGATGACTGTAATGTCTCTCAAGGAAAAATCTGATGCATTCCAATTATTTAAATGGTACTTAGCTAAAGTTGAAAAGGAAATAGGAAAAAGTTTGAAATACTTAAGATCTGACAGAGGTGGAGAGTTTATTTTTAATGAGTTTAACAGGTTTTTCAATGATCGAGGCATAAAGAGACAGATGTCCACACCTAGGACTCCTCTACAAAATGGTATTGCTGAACGAAGGAATAGATCTATTATGGACTGTGCAAGAACACTAATGATGGAGAAAAATGTTGCACAAAAGTATTGGAAATAAGTTGTAAGTACTATAGTCTATACACTGAATAGAGTTCAAATCAAGAAAGGTACAGATGTTACACCCTATGAACTTTGGTATGGTTATGCACCTAGTGTAAAGTATTTTAAAGTATTTGGAAGCAAATATTTTATACTGAAAGACAACAGAAATGGAAAATTAAATGCTAAAGGTGAAGAAGGTATATTCCTTGGTTATTCAACAAAAAGAAAAGCTTACAAATGTTTGAATTCTAATACTAACAAAATTGTTGAAAGTGCAAATGTAAGAATTGATGAGCTTGCGGGAAGAAATGAAGCTGAAAGTACACAAGAACCTAAAAGCTAAATATCATTCACATATCTGGATGAGGAAGATTCTAATTCACTACTTGAGACTACTACTAATCAACATCATGCATCTACCAAGTCATAGAATGGAGTTGCCAAGCAACTGGAAGTGAATGCTGAGCTATCTGATGGAGATGTTGAGTCACAGAATCAACTAGAACTAAATACAGATGATGAACCTAAAGCAAGGACTGAGCCTACCCTAGAAAAATATGTGAGAAGGAATCACAATTCTAATCAAATCATTGGGTTAAAGGATTTTGTTGTCATGAAAAGATGTAAGTTGAAAAATAACACATTTCTATTATGTGAATTTGAGCCCAAAACAGTGAAAGATGCTTTAGAAAATGAAGATTGGATACAAGCAATGAAAGAGAAAATTGAACAAATTGAGAAGAACAAAACTTGGACACTTGTACCTAGGCCAAAGGACAAAAATGTAATTGGCACAAAGTGGGTATTCAGGAACAAACTAAATGAACATGGATAAGTGACAAGAAACAAAGCTAGACTAGTATGCAAGGGTTATGCATAGGAGGAAGGTATTGACTATGGTGAAACCTTTGCCCCAGTTGCAAGATTGGAAGGTGTCAAAACCTTACTTGCATATGCAGCCTATAAAGGATTCAAAGTTTATCAGATGGATGTGAAATCTGCATTTCTCAATGGTATCTTGGAAGAAGTATATATTGAGCAAGCTGATGGTTTTGTAGACCCAAACAAAAGGGATATGGTTTGTAGATTGCACACAACATTATATGAATTAAAGCAAGCGCCAAGAGAATGGTATGAGAGATTGCAAAATTATCTAATCAAAATTGGATTTGCTAGAACCAATGACAACAACAAGCTATACTTGAAGACAGAGAAAAGCAAAGGTACATTATTAGCTGAAATTTTTGTGGATGACATCATATTTAGTGGATAAGATGTGTTATGTCAGAAATTTGCAACAGAGATGCAAACTGAGTTTGAGATGTCTATATTTGGTGAAATAAAATTCTTTGTTGGCTTACAAATTTATCAAATAAAAAATGGTATCTATATCACTCAATCTAAATATATAAAAGAGATACTGATATTTTTGGAATGGAAGAGTCCAAACTAGTGAGTACACCCATGGCTACTAGACAGAAGCTAAAAAAAGATGATGACACAAAAGAAGTGAACCAAACACTCTATAGGTCAATGATTGGAAAACTACAATATGTTGTACATAGTAGACCTGATATTTCCCTAGTTGTTGGGATTGTTGCATGATTTTTTGCTAATCCTAAAGAAACTCACATGATGGCAGTCAAAACAATTATGAGATATTTGAAAGGAACTAATGACTATGGTCTATACTACAAAAAGAATGACAAGTTTGAGCTTAGAGTTTACACTAATTCTGACTAGGCTGAAAATGTTTATGACAAGAAAAGCACTACTGGTGGAGCATTTCTTTTAGGTAAGAAATTGATCTCCTGGAAAAGCAAGAAAAAGAACTGCACCTCACAATCTACAGCTGAATCTGAGTATGTGGCAGCAGTAGTTAACTGTTCTAACATTGTGTGGTTGAAGATACTACTGAAAGGTATGAAGAAAGAAATTACTGACCCAGTTTTCATATATTGTGATAACACAAGTGCTATTAATATTTCTAAAAATCCTATTATGCACTCAAAGACAAAGCATATAGCTATCAAGTATCATTACTTGAGGGAGCTAGTTCAGAGTAAAGAAGTGAGATTGGATTATGTGAACACTAAAGAANAATTAGCAGACATATTCACAAAAGCACTACCCAAGGATGCTCATGAGTATCTACGAGGTAAATTGGGGGTGATTCCCCTAACTGAGGCTAATTAAGTTTTGTATGGTACTGTTGCATCAAATATTTTATTCTGATATCTGACACATTGATGCATAGTAAGTCACACTTTAGGATGCTGGCTAAAGTTGTGAAGATGAACAAGGACAGAAAAGAAAAATCAGTCATACTAAAGATGACAAGATCAGCATGATACTGAAGATCTACATGATAAAGATATTGAAATCTTTGGCATTGTTGTCAAAGAGGGAGAGATTACCTATAAAGAGGAAGAAGTGAAGGGAGAGATTACCTATAAAGAGGAAGAGATTTCCAAGAAAGAGAAATTATAAAGAGGGAAAGATTACATAGAGGCAGAAGTTAATATTGAAAACATTGAAGTGATTATCTATTTAGAGGGCGTCTACAGATGATTAGACATAGATGATGACAATGTGATTACAGACACAAAGGGAGAAATGTTTTACAGATAAGAATCATAATGAAGCTAAAGACATTAATGAAGATTCATTCATATCAAGGAACACAGGTGAATTTTTGGATTGGTTGGTAACTATTCTTGTAAAATCATTGTTCTAATATTTTGTGTTGCCATCAATGCCAAAGAGGGGGATTGTTGGAAAGTGACATTGCAAGCAATTGTTATTTTGTCATTGATGTCAAACCTTAATTGGTGAGACTATTGTTATCTATTTGAGTATCATATCTACTAATGATGAAGAAGATTTAATAAGAAGACCAAGTAAATGGTTGAGTTAAGGAAATTCAAAGGGTACTTGTTTAGTTGGCACTTTGGCAAAGTATTTTTTTGTTTATCTTTCAAAGACAGTGTTTCTGGCTATTCTGTGCTGAGCAAGTTTGGCTTGTGCCGAGAAAAGTTGCTTATGATGAGAAAAGTTGCTTGTGCTGAGTAAAGTTGCTTGTGACGAGAAAAAAGTTGCTCAATGCTGAGCACCATTGAAATTGCCAAGTGGAAACAGTGATGTTGGCCGACTTACAATAATTGGATTAATGATGAGATTTGAGATCTTTGGCCGACTTAGTTGAATTTATTGGGATATGTAATGTTAATTAAAGATTGATCCACATTATTTAATGTATGGGTAACCATAATTAATTCATGGTTTCAAGATTTAATTAGAGACTACTTTGGAGAAGTAAATGTAATGCAAAGATGGGATGATCCGTTGGATCTGACCTAACTTAAGATCTATGATCTTGTTTAAGTGGCAAAAGATTTATCTAACCAAGATAGAGAGGTATTTTTATATGATGAATGTAGACCTCTGAATTCAACACAAACACAACATAGTCTTTACACAATCACTCAATTCACAAAGACAAACATGAATTGTTTGTTCTGCAAATTCGATTGAGGCGACCTATTGCCTCCTAATTAGTTGTGGATGTTGAGTTTACCCTCAGAATGAGAGCCAACAACCTGACCATTTCTAACATGGAGGATTTTAAGAATGCAAGAAGAGAAGAATTGCCATTAATCTTATGAAATTTGCAACTAGTCTATCAGAGAAATGCTCTTAATCTATGAATTGAGAAGTAATTAAGCTATGAAAATGAATTGCAAATAATCTAAGAATAAATTACAACTAAGCTATGGAAGCAAAATGCAATTAATCTAAGAAAATCAAATGATTTTAATCTAGAAATGAGAGTGCTTGTAATCTATGAAAGAAAAGCAATTAAGCTAGAATTGATCTTGCAATTAATCTAGGAAGCTTGAAAGCACCAAATTGAGATGTTAGACATATAGATAAATCAT
>MU225036.1:170321-183159 GCA_018584345.1 Thuja plicata | reverse complement strand
GATGTTAGACATATAGATAAATCATAAATGAAAGCTAAACATCTTCAATTCCAATTGAAACTATCTTAATTATGCAAATTTAAGCTTGAAATATGAAAGAATTGATGCAAAAAATGACTATAATATTAATGCTCTCCAAAATCATCCTCTCTAATGAAGAAAAGAAGTCAAATTTTATAGAAAACTATGGAAAGAGAGTGAAGAGTTTCTTGAAAAGAAACCGTTGTCTCTTCATTCTCTTTTGAGACAAATATGCAAGGATTATTTAAATAAAAGGGTGAATTATTGCCACATAAGTGTCCTTTCACATGGAATTATGGAATTCCTTTTTGAGGATAATTCACCCAATAATTAAATAACCTTTCAATTCCTTTTATGTATATTAGCCAAAGGGGGTGGAATTGATTTAATTAAAAGCACTTAAGACTTTAGGATTAAATCAATTAATCATAGGGGTTTTTAGCTAATAATCATTTAGAATTTAGGAATTAAATATAATGTCAGATTTATGCAAATTTGGGTTTTCTGCATTTGAAACTCAATCAATTAAAGTCAATTAGGAGAAGAATTTGCCTAATACAATAGGACTTTGAAGATGAGAAAATTGAAGGAATGCACCAAAATTGATTAGGATTATTAGGTGCCAATTTTGGGGTGTTACATTTTGCCCCTCTTTGAATTGATGTACAAGCAACACATTGATTCAAAGAACAGTCTGAAGTGAAGATCAAAATCGGGGTTAGATTGCCCCAATGTCCACTGGTAGCTGATGAAGATCTAGGACTATCTTTAGAATCAGGGTTAGATTGCCCCAATATAAAGGTTAGCCCTCCGAGATCCAGGTTAGATTGCCTAGATAACGGTCTAAAGAGTTTTTGAGAGCCATCTTCAGAATAAAGCATAACTTTCAGGAATTAGGGTTAGATTGCCCCAATACCCAATGAGATTTCAAGAATCATCTCTGGAATGAAGCTTAGTCCCCCAATGTCTAAGTTAGATTGCCCAAACACTGGTCAGATTGATATCTTTCACAAGAATATCCCCAGAATGAAGCTCAACCTTCAGGAGTCAGGGTTAGATTTCCCCAATACCTGTCTCAAAAGATAATCAATTTAGGACTGTCTCTAGAATGAAGCATGATCCTTGAGGATCTGAGTTAGATTGCTTAGATACCTAGCAAGATAGATGACATGATAAAAAGATTCAAGATCATGGAATATCCAATTTTGACCATAAGGTACAAAAAATTGAATATGCCCCAAGTGATGAGATGCCCCTAGTGATGGGGACTTTTGATTTAGATCAGACTGATTCAAGAATAATGCGAAAAGATTCAATGATGCAATCATCTTGCCCCCTCGGGAGAGAAATTGAAAGAAGACACATCATAAAGATGAGAGTGAGAAATCATAGAAAAAGATAGATCAAGAGGGAGAAGAATAAATTTAGAGTGATTGAGAGGTCCTATTGATTAGGTTTGACCATAGTTGACCAGATGAAAAGATTGCAGAATCTGAGAAAATGATGACGAGATAATCCTGAAAAGAAACCAACATCAGAAAATTGACTGCACAAGCGTTTGAGCATGTCGGTCCCAAAATTTTAAGATGTAATTTTGAGCTACTTAGGAGTGTCAAATTTTGATTTTGACCATGAAAATGGATTCAGAACAGTCCAATTAGCCAAGGGTGAAATTTTCACAGAAAATGGAGCACTTTGAAAAATTAGGTCAAAGGCTATATAAGGCCTGAAGGGGTCATTTTCAAATCATTATTCATTTTTGACTTAAGCGATGGCAAGATCTCTAGCTAACATTGAGAGCATTCCCATGCACATGCATCAATTTGAGCGCACCTGATGACACAACTGACCAGCGCAGTATGGCACACTTGTGATTATTCATAATTGGATCTTGTATTTCTGCAAAACAATTATCATTTTTTAGCGTTAGTGAGTTTTTAAAGCTTTTTAAATCTTGTCTCACGAAGTCTCACGTGAGGAAATAGTTTCCTCACACTGTGCCTGATCGCCTTTCGTGCAAGGAAACTGAATCCTCACACCGGTTGGGGATTCCTCGCGCAGGCCCCTCCGCAGCGCTCACGCGAAGAGCGCACGTGTGCCGCACAAGATTCCTAGAATCTCATGTGAGATCACATCCCACCTCGTGTGAGCTAGAAAGCTCACGTGGGACTAGAGTTTCCTTGTGTGAGAAAAGAGTTTTCTTGCATGTGAAATGGGAAAAAATAAAAAATTATTATTTTTATTATGTCGCAGAGTCAACTAGTTGAACTATGTGTAGAATAGTTCCATAGCTGCATTTGTTGTCTTTTACTTTGAAAATCATCATTGTTGAGGTACTGATCCAATTTTGTCCTTTTATTTTGCAGGTCGATCTCCCAAACATCGATTTTAGGTCCCATCATCCTATCATGGGTGAGCTGCTGTAGAGATTATCAGATGCTGATGGGCCCATATTGATGGGCTAGGATTGACATATTTGCATGATGTACCTGATATTCGGGTAAATCATGGACTACTTGGGGCCCTGGTTGAGCATTTCCATTCGGAGATGAATACTTTCCATCTACCACAGGGAGAGATGACAGTGACTCTAGAGGATGTATAATGGATTTTGAGAGTGTCATTCCATGGAGCTTGTGTGGAGCATTGCACGTAGCCAAGAGATGGTACGCAGGCTTTGAGAGCCATTTTTTAGTATCATTTGCTGGTCGGCCGGGCCATCTCTTGGGAGGAGCTGATACGTACTTATGGTCAAGATTACCCCTTGGCAATTGTTCTCACACTATTTTCGAGCTGTCATCTGGTACCTGATCATGGTCAGCACAGTTTGGAGTGTGGATAGGGCATTATTCTTCAGAAGATGCTAGATGTGCCCATAGCTACTTATGGATGGGGCGAGTGCATACTAGCACAGATGTATCATGAGATGCACAAGATCGTGTATTGGGGTGCTCGCACTATGGCAATAGGAGTAGTTGTTTTGCAGATCTGGACCTGTGAGCACCTTCCCATATGTAGGCCAATTTTTCATGATACGCGACACCCATTAGAGCCATATATTTATAGATACGCCAGTCTGATGACCTAGCCCGTGCTGGGTAAGACTGAGCAGTGGCAAGCATAGATTGGTGATATGGCTGCAGTCATATGGAGACCTTGGGTAGCTACTGAGGTCTGGGATGATGCTCATCATGAGCTGTCATACATGTTATGTTCACATCCTCTGATAGGGAGTACCATTATAGTGATCAAGTGCTTCTTACTTACGTGTGTGTTGTGCTAGTTCGGGAGGCCTCAAGATGTTTCTCTTGAGTATTGCACTTATTCCCGATTCGTCGATGAGATGAAGAAGGGTTGGCAAAGGCAGCTTGATAGGGGGCATAGCATGATAGATGCCCAGATACCACCAGCCTGATGGGATTACATGGCAGCAGTGATGAATGTAGGTGTGACACCTGCATACAGAGATAAGATGTTAGCACATCCATTTCCTAGGTTCACATCTCCAGTGGGCCAGATTCCTCATGTGGTGCGACAAATAATAATGAAACAAGGATTCTCATCCTTCTTCTTTTTAGAGTTATTGACTCAGGAAGGCTAACCTAATGATTCTCTCTTCAAGGAATCAACAAATTGAATTGTATTCTTTAGTACAACTGATTAAGCATATATGTTCTTAGTAACAGAAATGTAAATGATTGTTTAGATTTAAGATTGATGATGATAACTACTTATCAAAACCTAGACCATTGCCTAATCCCAGGAAAAGAGTCAATTGAAATATATATTTACAGAAACTAATTAATGGAAACACATATGAAGCCTAGATAGAATGCCTTACAAACTATCTTCTCATTCCCACACCCACGTATCAAATTCTCACACTAATATCTAACCCTCTGGAACTACTTATAAAATTTACTCCCTCCTTGAAAGAAACTTACAAATAATCGCACAGTTACCTTATAACTGGTATATTTAAAATGCCTTACAGATTAAACATACAAGAGCATAAATAGAAATACAAGAAGACATCATAGATGTGAAATAGGAAACTCCACTATATTTTATTAATATACTTCTGCTTCAATACATTCAGAGAGACAAAAAACTTGAAAACTAGACAAAAATAAGAAGTTTGCCTCGCAGTGTAAATTCACCATCCTTTACAATATGTTACAACTTGTTATGTATAGAGCACTAGCCATCTTGGAATCCTTAAAGATCAAGGATGCAACAAGCTTCAGATGGTTAAGCTTAACCTAAAAATTACTAAAAGACAACATTATAGTTACAGCTTCAGTCGGTGGAGAAGAAGCACTTGAGTAGCTGATTTGAATTGATTTCAAAGCTTTGGCAGTTGGCACCTTTGTCCGTAGATATTCTGGGTAACCTCTTGAGGTTGTTGTGAGACCTAGTGACCACCAATACATGCTAATTTACACTAGTCTTGTTAATGATTACCCTCCCTATGCTTATTGATCAGGTGCCACTTTACTCCTCATCCAACACATCCAGGTCAATGGTTGTTGACTTTTTCTTCTTGGGCTTTGTGATGATATCCCACTGTGCAACCTCTACCTCTAAAGGCCAATTAAAACTCAAAATGCTCTATAAATGTGCCTTCTTCCTATCCCATCTGGCATTTTTTATGACCTTGACATCTGTAGCAAACTTCATGAAGTTTGTCTCTCCTTTAAAGGCCTCATCCAAGGTCTTATTGAATCTGTCCATAAACAAGACACTGTCATCTCTTACAAATGCATCTTTAATAGGAAATAGAGTGTCAAAATCATTTCTCCATTCTTCTACTAATTTTATCTTGTCATCTTCTCCCTTGATTGGGGGAATAAATCTGTTGAATTTTGGATCAAACATATTAATCCTTGTCTGAATTTGATTAGCTTTACCTTTGAAGAAAGACAAAGTTGTTTGAATTTGTTCAATTACTTCTCCCACTTGACAAAAACCCTGAAGGAGATCTTTCCTATGTGGCTACAAGGATTCCAAACTTTCAAACAATGATCCCCTACCTAACCAAGTGTCAAAGTATGGGTCCAAAGTTGTAATGTGGCTTTTGACCTCTGTCTCTAGTCTAGGTAGCTTATTATAGGCCTTGTGCAGCAAGTCAAGTTTACTTTTCAGGACATCAATCCTGTGCTGCAAGATTTTCCATAAGGCTTCCAAAGCCACTTTATTTTTATCCTTGTAAACTTTCTCTATTCCAAGTGGAAAACTTTTTGTGGTTTCTGTCTAAGCATCCACAATTTCTTTGGGTGGAATGGGGAGAGCTTTGGGAGCCTCTTCTAACTTCTTATTCAAAGTTTTTATTTCCCCCTGCAATGCTTTAATCTTAATTAAGCACACATCTCTATCCTTTACCACAACAATTGACTCATCAAAGAGTCTTTTGTACCTATTTGACATCTGCTTTGTTTTTGCTTCATTGAGGTATGCAAAGTGGGTGGCAACCTTGGAGATCTCTAAATTCAAAGTATTGTGGATAGATTATATAATTTTTTCTCCATCCATATTTTCTTCAATACTCACCAGAGATGGCTTCTGTGTCCTTGGAGATAATGACCACATTTCTAAAGTATGAGATTTGGGGTCATATCCACAACCTTTTATAATTTCCCCCACTTGAGTCTAAGAAGATAATTTAGCATTTGGCTATTTTCTAATCTAGTTAATTATGAATGCTAAAGCCAAATCCCACCCAGGCACAAGTAACATTCCACTAGATTTTACTAGTTATCTAGCCTCTTCAGGTGTCATGGTATCTGTTTCAAGGTCATAAGCTTGAAGGGCTTGTAAAGCTCCGCTTTGTGCAGGACCACCCTCTGTCAATTGTAATTGAGCCCCCACCTCTTGTTTCTTCTTCCAAATCAAGAATTTTTTGAATTCTCCTATCTTAATGAAGGCATCATCACTGAGGAACTCCTCTTGATGGAATTCTCTCTCATCTTGACACAGTTGCAGGGGTAATTCAATTTCTTCTTGTATATCCTCTTTTAATTTCTTCCCTTCCCTGATTGTCTTCCTAAGCTAATGGTACTACTTGTTGTCACCACTAATCAGGGCACTTACTTTATCCCTCTTCTTCTCTTGTGTCTTTTCTCAAGAAGGCTCCCCTGATTCTATCCTTTGTTTCTTCTTTGGGGGCTCATTTGTTACCTCAATATCAGGTACCTTAGCAAGGTTAACCTCTATGTTCTATTCTGCTACAAGTGGATGATCCATTAGAGGAGGACTATGTACTAAGTAACCTCCCTCACTATCCTCTTCATACTATGAGGAAGAATGCTTCTCAGGGCCTCTCTGTTTATCTTCAATTTGGCCTTCCATTTGATTATGCAAAGTATTGTATGAATCAATCATCTTAGAAATTCTTTCCAAATAAGGCACTTTTGGGAAAAATCCTCCAAAAGGAATCCTTGCCTTCTTTATCTCCTACTCCAAGTATATAAGGTCCTCATAATTGGTAACTTTGGTGGACACCTCTTCATCTTCTGGAATATTTCTAATAAGGTCTTCTTCAACACATTCCCCATGCTCCTTGATAGCAGTTATACTTGGAGTCAGCAACTTCTTTGCACTCTTGATAAATCCTTCTGGGTCTACATACCTGTATAAGGCCATACTCATTCTATATTGACCCAACCACTTATTCATTGCACCCATGGCTCTTTATCTATCCACATAAACTACCAGATAAACTTTATTACAACTATTCTTGGAGGCACATACTGTGGAAGTATGTGTGGGGGTTAGGAACATTCATAAACTCTAATCAAAGTAAAGTTTTTCTGACAGCAAAAATCTCCCCAATTGTGATCTCCTACCCATTTGTTCACATACTGGCAAGGTCTGAGAAGTTGAAGAACATTGATTGGTAGCCTTGTCACATTTAGACCTAGCAAACCTAAAAGTGGATATGCAATCAAGTTCTAAAAACCACAAAACTCATTTTAATTTGAAGCATAATTCCAAACCCTAAGTCAGAGTTGTACATGGTTGGGTTGGTCATGGAATTGCATCCTTGGTCTTAGATTTTGTGTGTCCATGTTGTTGATGTTGAAGTAAAAAATTAAATGCATTAAAATAGAATAATGCATGAACTTTGGGTTGGCTTTCTTGTGGATATCTACATGAGCCCTTGATGTATCTTGTCAATGACATATTGGATGTAGTCAAAGTCAGTACTAGCATGTGAGTTCTGAAGGCCCAAGATGATCATCAGAAGATCTATAGGCAACCTTTCACTTCCCCCATATATTCCCAACACCCAACACAACCCATAAGAAATATATTTCATATAAAAGCTCAAATCCTTATAAAAATATGGTGCATCAAAATTTGGCAGGGTAGCTATGTAATTTCTATTTGATCTAGGTACATGAGCCTATATCAATTTGTGGACAATGGTAGCCTCCCTGACATACTTATTCTGTAACTTGTTTAAATCAATCTCTATTGTATAGGGATGGTAAATATCAAAGTCCTTCATGAAAGATGCCCTATCCAAAGTGAGTAAAATTGTCCCATCACTTTTCTTGATAGTTCTAGAGAGAGAATCATACTTTCTAGCCAGCTCAATTAATAGGTTTACATCTACAAAGATGTCTAGGACAATCAGCTTAGCCAGACCTAATGTCCAAGGGTTTGATATGGGAATTGGCTTGTCCCTATTACTATAAAAGTAATTGAATAAATGATATCTAGAAGCCCCTAGAGTATTTGGATATCTACAATTTGACATATCATCAGAGAAAAGTTCATCATTTACCTTTTTGTTTTGGTTTGTCCCATGTAGCAAAGCCACAAATTCCTTGGATTACTTTCTCTTCACTTTCTACTCCTCTTATGTATCTCTACTTCCTCCAATGGTTGAAGCCTCGCTCGGTCCTGATTGGCTCATCTTTGTTGATCTTTACTGGCTCTGAATTACCCTCTGAACTATTCTTCTCTCAGACACAAATTTTCTTTGAAACTTAAGCAATTTCTTTGTTTTTTTCTCACAGAAAGAAGGCATTGACTATAAAGAAACCTTTGCACTTGGTGTATGGTATACATCTGTTAGAGCCATTATAGCCAATGCCATATCAAAGGGGTGGAAAATTCACCAAATGGATGTGAAGACAACTTTTCTAAAGGGAACTATTGAAGAGGAAGTATATCTTGAACAACTAGAAGGATTCATCATTCACAATACTGAGTGTCATGTCTTTAGGCTAAAGAAAGCATTGTATGGTCTAAAAAAAGCTCCCCAAGATTGAATTGAAAGAATTGGGATTAGGCTTCTCCAAAAATGATGTAGATCCCAATGTTTACTTCAAGGTAACAAATGGTGACATAGTGGTTCTTGTATTATATGTTGATGATTTTCTAATCACAAGAGAGGACCACTTAATCACTCAATGCAAGAAAGATTTAGCCTCAGAATTTGAAATGAAGGACTTTAGAATCCTTCACTATTTTCTTGGTCTAGAAGTCTCACAGCATGCAAATTACATCACTCTAAGTCAAGGAAAGTATATAGTTGATATTCTGAAGAGGTTTGGGATGTTGGAATGCAAACCAATGTCTACACCTATGGAGGAAAATTTGCATAAATTAAAGGAAGTTTTCATGAACTCAGAATTTGCAGATCCTACACTATATAGATAGATTATTAGATCCCTAATGTACTTGGTCAATACCAGACTTGATATTTTTTATGCTATGAATGCACCCATTCAGTTCATGTGTGAACTAAAAGAGATATACCTTGTGCAACAAAACATATCTTGAGGTATCTTCGAGGAACCATTGGATGTGGTCTCAAATATGACCAAGTGAAACTTAATCTTCATGGTTACACAGATTTAGATTGTGCTAGGAGTGTGGTGGACAAAAAACCTTTTAGGATGTTGCTTCAGCTTAGGATCAATGATGATTTCTTGTATCAACAGAAAGCAATCATCTATTGCACAAAGTTCTACTAGAGAAGAATACATTGTTGCCTCCATGAGTGCAAGAGAAGATGTGTGGCTCAAAAATCTCCTGGTAGGACTATTTGTACAACCCTTGAAACCCACTTTCATACATTGTGACAATCAAAGTTCTATCAAGCTCTCCATGAATCCAGTGTTTCACGGTAGGTCCAAGCATATTAAGATTTCTTATCACTATGTTAGAGACATGGTAGAAAGGAGTGTGATTAAATTGAAGTATATTAGTATAGATGATCAAATTGCTGACATCCTCACCAAGCCCCTCTCCAAGACAAAAGTTGAACACTTTCGAGATAAAATTGGTATGGTTGATAATGTAATTTGAGATTGAGTCTAAATTATATTTATATTTGTACTAATATATAAAGATGTTTAATGTGTAAACTCTTTTTCTCATCATGTGTGTGACTCCATGACCTAATGGGCCCTCCCATGTACATTGAAGAAAGGTGACCAATTTTCTATAATATACACTTGTATTTGATTGATGTTGTAAGGTTACAACTTTACTACATCTCCATCATGATGGATATCATGCGACGTGGTATCCGTGGACATTTCATGATGGTTAGGATCTCTTAAATATCATGGTAGATATCATAAGGCTAATATTATTAAATACACCATAGATGAATTAGAGATCTTAATGGTGGATTTTATGTGACGTAATATCCGTGGACATGCCATGATACAGTATCCATATGGTATACATCATGAGACGTGATGCCAGTGCACATACCATGGATATTTGTGATATGTGGTGAATATCATGTGACTTGATATTCATGCTCATACCATATCTCCTGATATCATGGTGAGGTGACATCTTCTCTATTTCACAATTAATGGATTTATTGTGATTTGCATTTTTTGATTTTTTTATCTTCCCTAGCTACGAGGGAGTGTTGATGTTTGTAGCTTTGATCAGATAAATAAATATTATATTATGAGAATAGATTGAATAATACACACACATATATACCAATATATATTATAATAATTGATATCATTATTATATATATTGATATATGTATATTCATAATTAAATAAAATTGAACTTTACCTCTTCTCATATTATTAATGAATCAAATTATATTAAGATCGAATGACATCAAATATTTATGATGATCAAATATATATTAATTGATTAAGAGGAATTGATAATGATCATTATAATACTGATTAGGATAGGTATAATGTCATTGTCTTAGCATCGATACCTATTATCATCGGGTTGACTAATCAATATTTTACATCGACTAAGATCAGTCTCATTAGTCTATATTCACACCGATTAATATCGGTTATGAATCAGTGCATGTAAATATTGTGGGGAGATATGTCGATAGAGAGACATGTCTCCACACATGGAGATGTTTTTATCTATCAACATGGCTCCCCTCTTATATATAGACTATTCTCCTAAAATGTAAGATGATAAGCATATACGACATTCAAATATGAAGTCGTCTCATACTCAGTCAGAAAAATTCAGAGATAAGTTTCTATCATTATTTCCTTTACAATATTTAATAATTGTAAAATTATCTTGAATTCAATAAGTCTTCTATCTGCTGCATATCTAAAATAAAAGACTTATATTACTTAAATTGCCTTTAATTTTTCATTTCTTGCTATAATCTAATTCTCTCAACACTCTACTTATTTCATTGCATTTATCGTGGACCAGAATCTTTGTTTTGTTAAGCTTTTCCTGGGAATTTTTCAATGGTTCCTTCCAAATTTATCTTATCCCAAAAGAAACCATTTTTTTAAATTTTTCAATGGTTCCTTCCAAATTTTTATACATAGGTTGTCACTTAATATCTGGCATCTATGCTACCATCCTTGAATCAGTCTCATGACTGTCAATAGGCTTTATGCTAATCTTACTACCATCCTTGAATTAGCCTCCTTCTTAGATTGTCAATAGGCTTTAGGTAAGACCGATGCTACTATCATGAGTCAACCTTCTGGTAATCTGTAAGGATATACCTCAATTACAAAAGACTGTTAAGTCCTGCTCTATTAAGAGACTTAATGCTTCAATGGTTAAACTGAAACAAAATGACCTATTTCTAATGCAACTTAATTCTAGATTTTCAGATCTATTTACTTACAATATCTTTCTGATCAATTAATTCCTTTGTACTTAACTCTTTCTTCTTTGTGATGTTGTGCTTTTCTGTTCGTCGGTGTCTGCAGAATTTTTTAGCTCTCCCTTAGCTTGATTGATCAGGACTACATGAAGTTTTTCCTTCATCAGTTTCTCTTCAGCATCCTTTATCAATTCACTCCCTCATGTATCTGATTGCTTGCAGGAATGAATTATGCTTGTCTCTTAAATAGACATGATATCCTTAATTCTAGGTTCTTGATTCTTGATTCTTGGCATGAAAAACAATCCAGCCAAGTTGATTTGTGGCTTTAACTCTTGATTTATCTCATAGTTATCTTCTTTCCAGTTGTACAAATCACTTACTTAATTGTGGTCGAATAAAATAAATAAAACAACCAGTTAAGTCTATCCTTTAGTTCTACAAGCTAGATATTTTGTCATTTTCTGATCTCTCTATTCCATTGGTCAATTCTATAGTTCATCGTTGGTGACAACTGCCAGTTCCATCGGTGTAATCTTCAGTTAGCTTCAGGATCTCCATCCATCGGGCATCATTGGATCTTTCTTGTCGGGCAATACTATTTTTATCTCGTTGGGCATCCTTTGATTCTGCTTCATCAGGCAACACTGTCTCCTGCTCGTCGGGCATCACTATGATTTTATCTTTGTATTTACTAATGGTGTGCACTCCGTCGGTGTAGTTTGTCACTTAGTGAATACTTGACTTTTATGCATTGCTAAAAGTATAACCTTTATTCCATTGATTCTCTGAAGTCTTTGGCAATATATCAAGTTGACATCAATGAAAATACAAACCATTAACTGATTTAATGTCTTGCATCATCTTCAACTTAACATAGTCAAACATTTAATCAGTTACATGTCATCAATCTCTCCCTTTGGCATTGATGGAAACATGCTATATTATCATACTATACTATTGCTAATACAATATGAAATACAATTATTGAGATTCATCAAATTACCAAACAGTTTGTTTTGATAACCGATAAAATGTCTGACTGTTGGTAAGCTCTGAGTTAGCTTAGATTTGATTCTTGCAGCTTTTCTTTTTCTTCTTCTGATGTGTTGTGATCTCTGTTGGTGTCAATTTTTCTCTTTGACTATTCTACTTCTGATGTCTTTCTCTTTTGTTTGCAACATTGATACTCTCCCTACGGATATGATCTCTCCCTGTTTGGAGTAATCTGATAATAAAAAGTTTCTGATGATAATATGAATACATTCTCTCCCTTTGACAATAATGCCAAATAAATATTTTCACAAATATTCTGTCAGATAATATCTTCTATCCATAATATATTCCTTGAATTTCCCTTATCCATCATTAGTATAATAGTTTGCTCAAGTGCTCTATTCTGATATATACCTTTTTGTATATAGATGTAGCTTTGAAGTTCATCTTCTGTTTGCATCAATTAAGAATGATATTCTGATAATATATGGTTGATACAACCTTCAGTCCTTTTACTAACTAGTAGACATGGGTTTTACCCCTAGTCTTTTTCATAGGTACTCAAATGTATCTTAAGGCAGTGGCTTGGTGAAGATATCAGCCAATTGTTCTTTTTATTGCACATATTCAAGTATTACCTCTTTTTCTTGAACTTGTTCTCTTAAGTAATGATACTTGATGGCAATGTGTTTAGTCTTTGCATGCATGACTAGATTCTTGGAAATA
>MU225036.1:77431-100446 GCA_018584345.1 Thuja plicata | reverse complement strand
GGAGGGGGCAACCATAAACCCTCATCATTGTAAAGTTCTTCTCATAATAAAAATCCCCCCAATTATGATCTCCTGGCCATTTGTTAAGGTATTGACAGGGCCTCAATAATTGAATCACCTTAATAGGCAATCTAGTCTTTTCAACCCCTAAGCACTTCAAAAGTGGATAGATTATTCAATTTTCAAAGGCACGAAACTCTTGCTCTTTGGATGTATAATTCTAGACTCTGATCCAAAATTGAACAAGGTTGAGCTAATTGTGGTGGATCCTCTATGGTTGCAGAAACTGACAATTCATAATAGGAAAATTATAGTAGAGAATCAAATGCATGAGGAGTGAATAATACATAAATTTTGGATGATCCTTCTTGTTCTGTATATCTATAAATCCCTGGTGCATTTGATCAATAATATACTAAATGTAATCATAGTTGGAAGTAGCATGAAGACTCTACATATCTAACACCATCATCAAAATTTTTGAGGTGATCCTTTCTGCCCCAACATCTTTTCCAAGCACTCTACATAGTACATATGCTATGTATTTAATATAGAAATTAAGGTATTTCTAAAAATATGGATTTTTTCCTGACATGGGCATTATATAGGCTTTCATCTTCTTAGGGACATGATGATCCTTGATTAATTTAGCAGTAATGCTGGATTCTCTAGTGTACCTATTCTCTAGGCTCTTTAGATTTATCTCAGTAGCCATAGGATAGTAGACATTAAAATCTTTCATAAAATTATTTTGGTCAAGGGTAAGTAAGGGATTTCCATCATCCCTCTTAATGGTTTTGATTAAAGGGCCATATCTACTAGCCAATTATAGTATGAAATCAACATCAACAAAAACATTAGGAACTAATAACCTAGCTAACCCACAGGTCCAAGGGTTTGAGATAGGCATGGGTCCAGTAAATACCCTGATGACCCTGGTGTTTTTACATCCCTAACATAAGCCATATCATCAATTAAAACATCTGCACTAACCTTTCGATTCTGGATTGAACCTGGAAGCAAAGTGAGGAATTCATTTGAGTAGTTTCTTTTTCCAATTGACTCATCTTCAACATTTTAACTTCTCCCATTGGTAGAAGCCATACTCTGTGCTTGAATGATACTTCTTTCTTGTTCTATTCTCAACCCTTATTTACTGATATTGAAACAAAACTACTAAAACCCTCACCACCAACTGTGAAAACGCTCTACAATTCTAAATTTAGTCACTGAACACACTGCAAATTTCACTTTTTGTTAAATTTAGAATCACTGAATCACCCTTTGAATTATTTGTTGTTGGAAATTTCACTTCTCTCATAAAACACTTAAAACTTCTATGAACTCTTCACTCTGAGAAAATGAAAGCTTGATAAAATGAAATAATAATGGGAAAGTATACTTATAATGAATAACTTAATGCAGATTTCTCTTCAAATTGGTAAGCCTAGCATTTAGTCACTTCCACCATTACTTTCATATACTATGCCATCAATTTATGGTTCTAGCCATGGCATTCAAACTATCAGCCAATCAATTTCTGATGAGTGTTTTTGAATAAAAATCCTTATAAAATTCAAAATGAAATCAAGATCAAATTTGATTTGCTGGATTAAATCAAAATATGACTACTTTTTCCATCTATTAAAATCCTTGCAATCTGATTGGTTACCAATTTTCCATGATGGCATCGTTGAAAAGTCTTTACTTTAACTTTGGTCAGCTTGCAGCGACTGAATGGTCTCCTTATTGCATGATCATTTTGATAACTATAGTTCCTTAAGGAGACTTGGTGACTACCATAGGATTAACCATTATATCAATGGTTGTCGCGGTGTCTCTTAATTTTTTAACTTAACCTTTGATCTTACAGAGACAATGCAACAAAGACTTTCACTAACTGCTCCTTTACCTTGGGTTATATCTAGATACTCGACGGCTGTGCAATCTCTATGTCACTGGATCATTTTCTTAACTCATGTTTAATCAAGAGACTTGGCGACTAAAAATAGCTAATCTTTTAATCACGTGATTATATTATCTCATTAATCTATATCTGGAGACAACACGACTACCATTGATCTCTTCTTTCTCAACATCTGACAGTTTTCGCTAAGTCTTTTGATCCATTTTATAAACCCTAATTCTTCATGAGACTTTGTGACAATCAGACATGTGTCTCATATTTTCCTCTTATCTCTTATTCACTTGATTCTTTATGACTTTTCAACCTTGTCAAGCGACCACACAACTACTGTTAGATCACATCCTCATCTAATGGTTGTCGCTAAATCTCTAGATCATTAACTTAACTCATCTTACATCCGAAGACCTGGCGACAATACTATTTTAAACTAACATCTGACCTTTGGTTTATTTAGAGACTTCCTGACCATTAAATCTCCATGTTGCTTGATAATTTCTGAACAACGGTTATAATCAAGAGACTTCCTGGCTGTCGTTAGATTAACTTTCTAATCCAGGGTGGTCGTGTAATCTCCAAATCTTTTTCTTAACTCACTTTTAATCACGAGACTTTGTGACAACACTAAATTGTTAACTTATGAACCTAACCCATAACCATGAGTTACATCAAGATACAACACAACTGCATAGTCTCAAAGTCACCTTATGAAAATCTTAACTCTGATCAAATCAAGAAATAACACGACTATTGTCAGATCTTCACTTAAAATCAATGGTTGTCACTAAGTATCGTTACCATTTTAACATATTTTATTTCATTTGGAGACTACGTAACAAAGGCTTTTCACCAAGTCTCTAGATTATAAAGAATATTTTTTTTCTCTTATGAGACTTGGTGACTGAAAAATAAAGCATATGCAAATAGACTCAACTTAAGTGCCAAAAAGTAACATGAAAATAGAATCCTTTCAGGAAAATTACAGCTTCTTTGCATTTTCTCCTAGAGATGACTAGGGTTTAGGGTTTTCTAGCCTTCTCAACATGGTTTTGAGGTAACAAGACTTACTTGTAGTAGGATATTATCATTTTTCAACCATGGACTCAACTTTCAGGGTACAGGAAAGATAGGCATTCTCAAAAAAATTTAGGACAAACTTCAAAATAGGAAATACAACCAACAGACTTCTTATCGGTAATCAACAGACAAGAGATTAACAAAGTTATCTGACAAGTAGTAAGTTGATATAAGTATTTCATGGCATTCATCTTGTAGGACAAAAGATAACTTGAGATATAATTTGTGATTATAAGTTTAAAGGCTTGATTTAAGGATTAATTTTTGAGGCCACTAATTCACCCCCCCTCTCTGTTATTACTAATAATTGGTATTAGAGCTTGTATGCTTAGAAAGGAAGTTTTCAAGACCTAAGATAAAGATCACAAGATGAACAAATGAGATGTGCCCAAGTTGACCAAAGATAATTTTTCTTCATGGCAGAGCAGAATAAGACTCCACTTATCAGGTATTGGTAATGATGTTACTCAATACTTAGAAATTGAAAATGTGTTGCCCACAGGAGCACCAATAGTTGAAAAAAAGAGAGAGAAGCATGAAAACAATGAAATGATGATAGAACTTGCTTCTTCACTCTCTAATGTTGAATTTGAAGATGTCAAAGACTACAAGAATACAAAGCAGCTATGGGAAAATTTGAAGTCTGTACATGGTGGTGACAAAAATGTTTTGAGAGCCAAGGCAGAAAGCCTTAGAAGAAATTTTGATGATCTCAAAATGAAAGAAGGTGAAAACATCACTCAGTATAGCATAAGAATCAAAGAGGTAGTCAATTCTATCTAAGGAGTTGGAGGTGTACTAGAAGAAGACACAGTGGTAAGTAAAATTCTAAGAACCTTACTGCCTACTTATGCTATTAGAGTATTTTTTATTCAAGAAATGAGAGCATTAGAAAATAGAAATTTTACTATAGACAGTTTGATTGGAAGACTAATTTCATTTGAGATGAATAACTTTGATAATAGTGTCTTACCAAATATAGAGTTTGCATTCAAATCTTATATGACAATAAGTAAATCAAGTCATAAAAACACTATGAGAAAAGATAGTGATAGTGAAAGTGAAGAAGATGATCTTGATGAAATTGAATCACTTATAGCTAGAAGAATTCAAAGAGGCAAAGGTAAATTACCAATTGTTTGTTTTAATTGCAAAGAGATTGGACACATTGTGGAAAGATGTACTAACAAAAGAAAAGATGACAAAAACAATGACAAATTATTTGAAAACAAGTTTTACAGAGGTGATTATAGAAGCTACCGACAATCAGAAAGAAGAGATACCCGAGACTATAAGGAAAAAGGAAAGAAGACCAGTTACCTAGCAAAATGCAAAGATGATGATACTGAAACCAAATATGATGAAGACATTGAGATGGTGTTTGTGGCTGTAAAGGATGATTCAGATGATGAGGAAGAAAGGTATGTAGAAATAGCTCTCATATATAAATTTAGAAAAAATTATGTTTGGATCATAGATAGTGGTTGCACTCACCATATGACCGATGATAAGAAATTTTTTGAGACTTTTGAATACTATAAAGGTGGTTCAGTAAGAATGGGTAATGACACACCTTGTCCACTTGAAGGTAGAGGAACAATAATGTTTAATAACCAGATAAAATGTGAAAATGCTTATTGGGTAAATGGATTAAATTATAATCTATTGAGTGTTTCTTAGTTGAATAATTCAGGTCATAAAGTAGCATTTGAAAATAAGAAGGAAAAGATCTTCAATAAATTAGGAAATCTGATTGGTACCGATGAGCAAACAAAAGGTAACTTATTATATCTTAATGATACTGACTCCAATTGTTTGATTGCTACAAATGAAGACATATGGTTGTGGCACAAAATATTGTGTCATGTGAATTTTGACAACATGATAAATATTAGCAAAAAGAGAAATGTCAGAGGCTTACCAATGATGACCAAGCCCGACAACATCATGTGTAAGAATTGTCAAAAAGGTAAAATGAAAAAGTCTAGTTTTAAAATCAAAACCCATACATTTGATGAAATTCTACAATTAGTCCATACTCATTTATGTGGACCTATGAGGACAAAGAGTTATTATGGAGATAGATATTTGATTCTCTTTGTTAATGATTACTCTAGAATGATGACAGTCATGTTTTTAAAAGATAAATCAGAAGCATTTAAGATGTTTAAATGGTATAAAGAAATGGTTGAGAAGAAAAGTGGTAAGGAGTTAAAATGCTTAAGGTCAGATAGAGGAGGGGAATTTACATCAGATGAATGATCATGGAATCAAAAGATAGGTCTCTGCACCAAGAACACCATAGCAGAATGGAATTGCTGAAAGAAGGAACAGATCCATAGTTGATTGTGCAAGGACACCGATGATAGATAAAGGCATCACCCAAATCTTCTAGAGGGAAGCTGTCAGTACTGTTGTTTACACATTGAACAGGGTACAGTTGAAGAAATACACCAAAAATACACCTTATGAGCTATGGTATGGATACACACCCAATGTAAGTTATTTCAAAAATTTTGGCAGTCAATGTTATATCTTAATAGATGATAGAAATGGAAAACTTGACTCCAAGAGTGATGAAGGAATATTTATAGGGTATTCTACCAAGAGAAAGGCTTATAAATATCTAAATAAAGCCTCTAACAAAATTATTGAAATTGAAAATGTAAAGATAGATGAATTTGCAGAGAAGAATGAAAAGGAAAGCACTAAAGAACTAGGGGACTACAATAGGTTTACTTACAATGAGGAACCTGACACTCTACCTGACCAATAATATAGAGATCCTGAGCAATAGATCATTGCACCCGAGTATCAGGCTACAAATACCAATGATTAGAATATTGCTCAAGATGATGCACAAATTGATGAAGAACAAAATGAGGATCAAGCTGATAGAAAAAGAGATGAACCTATACTTGCAAGATATGTCAGAAGGAACCATCCAAAGGACCAAATTATTGGAGATAAAAAGGCTGGTATGAGAACTAGAAGTAAGTCTCTAAATACAAGATGTCTTATTTGTGAGTATCAGCCCAAATATGTCAATGCTATACTAGATAATGATGAATGGATTAGTGCTATGAATGAGGAGATTGGAAAGATAGAGAAAAACAAGACATGGACACTTGTACCAAGACCAGATGACAAAAATGTCATCGGTACAAAATGGATATTCAGGAATAAGCTAAATGAGAATGGAAAATTCACAAGAAATAAAGCAAGACTAGTATGCAAGGGGTATGCACAAGAAGAAGGAATTGACTATGGAGAAACCTTTTCACCCATTGCTAGGCTAGAAGGAGTAAGAATATTAATTGCTTATGCTTCTTATAAAGGATTCAAGGTATATCAAATGGATGTCAAGTCTGCATTCTTAAATGGAATACTTGAAGAAGAGGTATACATTGAACAACCAGAAGGGTTTGTTGATCCGTACAAGAGGGACATGGTATGTAGACTTCACAAAGCCCTGTATGGATTAAAACAAGCACCTTGAGCCTGGTATGAAAGACTTCATTCCTATCTTATAAGTATTGGATTTGTAAGGACTAGTGAAAATAGTAATCTTTATTTGAAGGAAGATATTGATTCTAACATTTTGATTGCTAAGATATTTGTTGATTACATCATATTTGGAGGCAAAGATATGCTATGCAAGTCATTTACAAAAGAGATGAGCAAGGAGTTTGAGATGTCTATGTTTGGAGAGATCAAATTCTTTCTTGGTCTACAGATCATGGAACAAGAAGAAGGTATTTTAATTACACAATCCAAGTACATCAAAGAAGTACTAAAAATATTCAAGATGGAAGAATCTAAACCAATTGGAACACTGATGGAAACTAGATGTAAACTGACAAAGGAGGACAAGTCATCAGAGGTAAATTAGACTTTTTACAGATCAATGATTGGAAAACTCATGTATGTTGTACATACCAGACCAGATATTGCACATGCAGTAGGAATAGTTTCTATATTTTTTGCTAACCCTAGAGAATCACATATGACTGTTGTGAAAATAATTTTAAGATATCTAAAGAATACCGAGGAATATGGCTTATGGTATAGAAGAGAAGGAAAATTTAAACTTAATGTCTTTACTGATGCTGATTGGGTTGGAAATCTTGATGACCAGAAGAGCACAACTGGAGGAGCATTCTTTATGGGTGAAAGACTTGTCACATGGATCAACAAGAAACAAGGATATATCTCACAATATACTATAGAGGCAAAATATGTTGATGCTACTGCAAACTACTCAAATATTGCATGGACCAAATAGTTACTGGAAGGTATGCATATGAAAATTTTAGAACCAATAATTATCTACTGTGATAATACTAGTGCAATAAACATTTCCAAGAATCTAGTCATGCATGCTAAAACAAATCATATTTCCATCAAGTATCACTATTTGAGAGAACAAGTTCAGGGAAAGGAGGTGATACTTGAGTATGTACAATCAAAGGAACAATTGGTCGATATCTTCACCAAGGCACTGTCCAAGGATGCATTTGAGTACTTGAGAAAGAGACTAGGGGTCAGACCCTTGTCTACTGATCAATAAGCTGACTAGAAGGTTGCATCAGCCTACATATTATCAGAATATCATTCATTTTGATGCAAGAAGAGAGATGGAATTTGAAGATAAATCTATACTAGACAAGGTATTTATCTACTCCAAGCAATAGAGTTATTACCGATGGATTGGGAAATTCAAGGAATATATTATGAATAGAAAGGATCCACTTGACATAACTGTCAAAAGATTGTTTAAAAAGATAAGATTTTTGGCATTAATGTCAAAGGGAGAGAATATATCTATTATCATCTTAGGGAAAAATTTGTTAGAATAATAAACAGAAAAAATAAAATATTAATGCATGGAAGAGAACACAAAAGCATAGAGATTTAATGTGGTTCACCCAATCCCTAGGCTACATCCACCAACAACGAGTCCAATATCTTTATTATTATCCAGTAATTACAATCTGAAACCTACAACTCAATACCACTGTAGGAAGCTATGAAAATCCCTCATACAATGAAATCTTGAAACCATAAGCCCTTTTCACAAGCATATTTGACCTAACCTAATTAGGGCAAAAAATACTCTGACTAATAGATATGTCTGGGGGGAAACCGCGCTAAAAGAAACTAAGTTTGATTAGGCACTTGGAGACTGATCGTACTCCACAACAATATCCTCCCACTTGGAGACTGATTGACCAAACCTGTAGCTCCCACTGGAATAAAGAAACCACCCTGGACTCTGCTGTTCTTTTATTCTGTTCAGTCTAGAAGACCAACCAAAGCTGAAGAGGAATTCAACTTCTCCCTTGTCACTGCCTTTGTAAACATATCTGCTAGATTATCATCTATATGTATCTTCTCCAACTTTAACTGTCCATCATCCAAAACTGACCAGATGAAATGATATCACAATTGTATGTGCTTTGTTTTTGAGTGCAAAGCAGAATTATTTACAAGATGAATGGCACTCTGACTATCTGTATACAAATAATTATCTACCTGTGGATGTCCCAATTCTTCCATGAAGAATTGAAGCCATATCATCTCCTTGGATACCTCTATAGCAATAACATACTCTGCCTCTATAGTGGATAACGCATTCACCTTTTGTAACCGAGAAATCCAACTCAATGTTGTCCCACCAACAGTAAATACATAACCTATAGTACTCCGTCTGGTAACTATATCTCCTACCAAATCTGAGTCAACATAGCCATGAATAGTAGTAGAAGATCCCCCAAAGTGTAAACACTTATTATATGTACCTCTCGAATATCTGAGAATCCATTTGACTACATTCCAATGCTCAATTCTAGGGTGACTCATATACCGGCTAACAACTCCCACTGCATGTGCAATATCTAGCCTAGTACATACCATAGCATACATTAAGATCCCTACATCTGAAGCATAAGGTATCTTGGACATTTTTTCCTCTTCTTCTGGTGTCTTTGGACACATTTCTTTAGTCAATTTCAAATGACCAGGCAAAGGTGTAGTGACAGCTTTGGCATCCTTCATATAGAATCTCTGCAACACCTTTTCAACATAATCAACCTGAGATAGAGTTAATTTTATGTTCTTCCTATCTTTGCAAATTTTCATGCCAAGGATTTGTTTTTCTGTCCCCAAATCCTTCATAGAAAAAGATTTTGCTAACTGTTGTTTCAACCCCTTAATATGATCCATGTTAGATCTAGCTACAAGCATATCATCAACATATAAACATAAAATAATATAGTTGTCATTATTCAACCTCTTGAAATAAACACAATGGTCAGAATTACATCGAGTGTATCCATTCTTGTTCATAAAAGTATCAAATTTAATATACCATTGCCAAGGTGCTTGCTTCAAGCCATATAAACTTTTTTGCAATTTCCACACTAAACTCTCCTTACCCTTGACCTCAAATCTTTGTGGTTGTACCATATATATTTCTTCATTCAAATCACCATGAAAAAAGGTTGTTTTAACATCAAGATACTCTAAATGCAAATCTTCAGTAGCCACAATACTTAAAACAGTATGAATAGAAGTCATTTTAACAACTGCATAAAAAATCTCATCAAAATCAATACCATGTTTCTATGCAAATCCTTTTACAACTAATCTGGCTTTAAATCTTTTCTTACCTCCATCTTCTTCTTTCAACCTGTAAACCCATTTATTATACAAAGCCCATTTACCTGTAGGTAACTTACATAAATCCCAAGTATGATTTTTCAGCAAGGAGTCCATTTCATCTGTCACTGCAGACTCCCACAAAAATTGTGTATCCACCTGCATAGCTTCATTATAACATTCAGGTTCACCAGCATCAATTAATAAGATAGAATACAAAGAAGGTGAAAATCTATCTAGAGGTCTACTTAGCCTTGTTGACCATCTAGAATTTACTAGGGTGTGTGGTATTTGTTGTTGCTGTAGTTGGAGAGCATAAGGAATTTCTAGAACATTATCATTTTGAATATCATCCAGCACTACATAATCATTTTCTTTCTTCTCATGCTATTGCAACAGATCTTTGTACAACACTTTCTCATTGAATATGACATCCCTGCTTCTTATAATTTTATGATTTTCAAAATCCCAAAGCCTATAACCAAATTCATCAATGCCATATCCAACAAATATATATTTCTTAGATTTAGCTTCCAGCTTGGTTCTATTTTCAAAATCTATATGTGCAAACACTTCACAACCGAAGGTTCTGAGAAAAGAATAACTCACCTTCTTACCTGTCCATGCTTCCTATGGGATACCACAACCCAAGGGAGTAGAGGGACCTCTATTTATCAAATATAAAACAGTATTTATAGCCTCTACCCACATGTTTAGGGGGAGCCCAGCATGCAACCTCATGCTCCTAGCACGTTCCATTATCGTCCTGTTCATGCGTTCAGCCACTCCATTTTCCTGTGGAGTCCTTGGAACTATTTTCTATCTATGAATACCAGTAGAGGCACAATAATCTTCAAATTCTTTGCTGAAATACTCACCACCATTATCAGATCTGAGACATTTTAATCTTTTTCTAGTCTCATTTTCAATCAAGCTTTTCCATTTCTTAAAATTTTCAAATACATCAGATTTCTGTCTAAGGAAATATATCCATACTTTCCTAGTTGCATCATCAATGAATTTAACATAATACTAAGAGCCACCAAGGGAAGATACCTGAGCTGGACCCCATACATATGTATGCACAAGCTCTAATTTTTCATCTTTCTTTTCCTTCCCACTCTTTACAAAACTAACTCTCTTTTGTTTACCATACACACAACTTTCATAGAAATCCATATTAACACATTTTAGACCTGGTAGGACTTTCTTTGAATGAAGTAATTTCATACCTTTTTCACTCATGTTCCCAAGTCTATTGTGCCACAGTGCTATTTCAAAATCTCCAGCTACTGTCTCTTGTTCTACCTGCTCAACTGCAACAACTGTTCCTGAACATTCATTTATCTCTGAAACAATTAAACTAGAGGGAACAATATGTCATATACAAAGATATAAGGTGCCTACTTTCACACCTTTTGCTACTACTAAGGAACCTTTTGAAACCTTCCAATTATTATCATTAAAAGTAACTGTGCAACCCTCATCAGCGAGTTGCCCTACTGAAATTAAGTTTCTACTCAGCCTTGGAACATGTCTGACCTCTTGTAGTAGCCAATGATTCCCATTTTGCAACTTAATCTTGATTCTACCTTTTCCAACAATTTGACAGGGTTCATTATCTCCCAAATAAACTAGCCCAAAATCCCCTTGGACATAATAAACAAAATAACCTCTATGGGGTGTAGCATGAAATGAAGCCCCTGAATCTAACACCCATGAATCATCAACATTTTCTAAAGACAAGAGAAAAGCATCCTCTTCAGATTTTTTACTTACCACATTTGCCTCCTTGTTTCCATCATGTTTGTCTCTGTGATCTTTCTTCTGAGACCAAATATCTTTCTTCTTATGTCCTGGTTTTCCACAGTACCAGCAGTCGCTAGGTCCTCTTAACTGAGACCTCTTTCCCTTTGACTTCACTCGTGATTTTCCATGATTTCCAGAGTTGTTTCCTTTGTCTCTTGTTCTACCTCTGCTTTCTGCGTTCAATACACTACTCAATGTGGATGCCCCTAAGCTTTTCCTACAAATTTCCTCACTCAATATAACACCAACAACATCATCAAACTTTAGGGTATTAGAACCAAAAATAGAATTACTAACAGCCATTACCAAGCCATTCCAGCTTTCTAGCAAAGAGCACAAAATCAAGAGAGCCCTGACCTCTTCATCAAAGGTAATTTTAACTGAAGTTAACTAACTTGTAACTGTATTAAACTCATTTAAATGATCAGTGACTGATCCACCTTCTACCATTTTCATGTTAAATATACACTTCATGAGAAATACCTTGTTTGAAGTTGAAGGCTTTTCATACAACTTTGCTAGAGTTTCCATCAGATCTTTAGTTGTTGTTGTTCCAGTAATATTGAATTCCATCAATTGTGCCAGGCATAAATGAATACTCCCCAGTGCCTTCCTATCCAAAATATCCCAATCTTCCTTAGACATTGTTGCCTCTTTCTTGGCTATTCCCTCTAAAGGCCACTATAGATCCTTCTGATAGAGATAGTCCTCCATTTTCATCTTCCATAACTGGAAGTTCTGCCCATTAAACTTATCAACCTTTATCCTACCCTTGTCTGCCATTTCTCCCACTTAACAGAGAGACTCTCCCACTAACTCATGAGACCTGCTTCAGAGAATAGATAAAAGAATGAATGAAAAAAAAACATCGCTCTGATACCACTTGTTAGAATAATAAATAGAAAAATGCAAATATTAATGCACGAAAGAGAACACAAAAACACAGAGATTTAACGTGGTTCACCCAATCCCTAGGCTATGTCCACCAATAGCAAGTCTAATATCTTTATTATTATCTAGTAATTACAATCTGAAACCTGCAACTCAATACCACCGTGGGAAGCTATGAAAATCCCTTATTTAATGAAATCTCAAAACCCTAAGCCCTTTTCATAAGCATATTTGACCTAACCTAATTAGGGCAAAAAATACTCTGACTAATAGATATGTCTGGGGGGAAACCATGCTGAAAGAAACTGAGTCTGATTAGGCTCCACATGCATAACAACATTATCCAAAGGGAGAGGAGAAAATAAAAAGGGAGAGAAAACATCAAAATAGAAGAACAGTCAAAGGGGGAGAGTTTGACACAAAAGAAGAACACATCAAATCAAAAAAAAAATCTACATCTATCCAGTGAAGGGATTGAAGACAGAAAGAAAGCTGCAAGAATCAAATCAAAGCTATTTGAGCTTACTGATAGCCAAACATTTGTAATAGTTACATTAGGAAGCTTGATGAAACTATATATTTAATATTGTATTAGCAATAGTATAGTATGTTGCCATTAATGCCAAAGGGAGAGATTGATGACATGTAACTAATTGAATGTTTGAAGATGTTAAGTTGATGATCATGTAGGGCATTAAATTAGTTAATGTATTGTATTTTCATTGATGTCAACTTAATATAATTTGTATCATCATGGAGATACTGCCAAAGACTTCAAAGAACTCATGAATCAAGGATATGCTATCAGTAATGCATACAATTCAAGTATTCACTAAGTGACTATATACATCGATGGAGTGCACCTGATGGTCAGAATAAAAGAACAAGGTCACAGTGTTGCCTGACGAGGAAATGCACAAAATTATCGACGAGCAGAGTTACAATGTTACCCAACGAGAAAAATATAGAGTAACCCGACGGACAGATTTTAAATGTTGCCCAATGGAGAAGACAAGGACGGAGATCCCAATGATAACTGAAGTCACACTAATAGAATAGTCAGTTGTCACTGATGACCAATTGAATTATTGACCGATAGAACAGAGAGTTCAGAAAATGAAAAAATGCTTAGTTGTTAAGAAGCTAAAGATAGATTTAATGGATACTTATCATTGTTTTTATCATCCAGATAAAGCCAGAGATAAGTAATTGATTTAAAGCTACTTTGTCTAGTTGGAAAGAAGATCTCTACGAGATTAGACTAGAGATTTGCTTTAAATCTTTTGGCAAAGATTGTTGAACACACCAAGATCAAGAAAGCCAAGAAAAGAGGAAATCATGTCTATAAGAGACAAACCCAATTCATTACGAATTGTGTGTGTGGGGTGAACAAGAAAGAGGAAAGATGCTAAAAGAAATCTCAAGGAGAAGAAATTCTTCATTTTAGTCTTGATCATCAAGCTAAGGGAAGAGCTAGATTTTGTAGACACTGACAAATAGTGAGACAAGCATCACAAAGAAGAAAAAGTGTGGAGCAAATGTATATATTTGATTATATTGATCAGTGAAGTAATGGACCTACAATAGATCTAAAAATTTGTAATTGAGTTTTATGTATGAATAGATCATTAGTGTTTCAGTTTAAACATTGAAGCATATAAGCCTCTTAACGGAGCAGGACTTAAAAGTTTTTTTCAATTGAGATACATCCCAAGGAGTATCAAAAAGTTTGATCACAAAAGTAGCATTGGATATGCCCGATACCTATTTACAGGCCAAGTGAGTGTTTGATCAAGATTGGTAGCATTAGATGTCAGATACTAGTTGACAAAATATTTCTAAATCCTCTAACAAGGTCACACCTAATAGTGTATTTGTAACCTTTAACAGGGTTGGCTCTTAATAGGGCTCACTTTAGAAGAGTGAAAATTTGGGGTACCGGTCCCAGTGGTTTTTCCCTTAATAGGGTTTCCATGTTAAAATCCTTGTGTTATGTGTTTATGGTTTATCACTTTACTCTTTTACATTTCACATGTGCATTTCTGGATTTATCAGTATACTCTGCATATTTACTGTGTTTCAGTAAATAGATAACCGCTTATCAGTAATCATATAGACAAGAGATTAAGAAAGCAATCTGACAAGTAGTAAATTGATATAAGTATTTCATGGCATTCATCTAGTAGGACAAAAGATAAATTGAGATATAATTTGTGGTTATAAGTTTAAAGGGTTGATTTAAGGATTAATTTTTGAGGCCACTGATTCACCCCCCCTGTTAATTATTACTAACAAGATTTCTAAGGACCCAAGATGTCCCTGCATCAGGCACTTGGGGTACAAGAAATGATTCCTAGAATCATGTATCATGTCCAACCTTAAATGAATCCAACTTAGATTGAGAAATCCAAGATGAGTCCTCAATTAGTCTGTTCTTCCAGTTTACCAGATACTCCATGTATTCCTTTCCTCTTGTACTTCTTCCTATTCTTTATTTCAAAATCTATTTAACTTCATGTATCTGCTTCTTAGGATAATCACTTGGTATTGTCACTTCTTCATTAGGTTCATGATATTCATACAAGTCTGAAATATTGAATATAGGTGATATATCCATGTCATTAGGTAATTCAACTTCATAATAATTTCCACTATCAAATCTTCTCATTATTTTGCAAGGACCAAATTTATTCATCTTCAATTTACCATATGTTCCAACAGGAAATATGTCTTTTTTCAAATGAACCATTACTGCATCACAAACTTCAAATGTTTTATGTCTTCTTGATCTGTCTGCACTATCTTTGTACTTATGATTACTTTTCTCTAGCTTTTGTTTTACATCTTCATGCAATTTCTTCATGATCTTAGAAAAATCCTCTGCTTCAGCACTTCTTTTCTCTTCCCCAACAATATCTCTCAAGTCTGATATACCTCTGGGTTGTGTGCCATGAACAATCTCAAAAGGCATCTTTCCAGTACTTTTATTCACTAAATTTTTCTATGCAAACTCTGCTTGTGCCAACATCAAATCCCAATTACTTGGTGTGTCTCCAACTAAGCATCTCAACAAATTACCCAAACTTTAGTTTACAACCTTTGTTTGTCCATTAGTCCGTGGATAAAATGTAGAGCTAAACTTCAACTTAGTATTGAACTTCTTCCAAAGTGTTCTCCAAAACTAGCTTACTAATTTACTGTCTCGGTCAGAGATGATACTCTTTGGTAATCTATGCAATCTAACAATCTCCTTAAATAAAAGATCTGCTATATGTACCGCATCTGATGTTTTCTTACATGGTATGAAATGTGTCATCTTAGAAAATCTATCCACAACAACAAATATGGAATCATTACCTCTTGGTGTCCTAGGTAAGCCAAGAACAAAATCCATGTTGATATCACTCCAAGGTTTCTCAGGAACAATAATTGGTGTATACAAACCCATATTTTGACTCACTCCTTTTGCGACTTAAAAAACTCCACAACTTTTTACAAATTTCTGAACATCCTTATACAACTAAGGATAAAAATACCTTTCCTTAAGCAAACTCAATGTTTTATCAATACCAAAATGTCCAGCCAATCCACTACTATGTTTCTCCTTAATCAAATTAGTTCTCATTGATCCTCTTGGTATACATAATTGGATACCTTTGAACAACATATCTTCCTGAATGAAATAATCATCATACTTACTTGATTAATTTGAATTGGGTGCTCTACACACTCTCCACTGCTTAGAAAAATTAGGATAACTTTCATACAAGCTTTTCATGTCATCAAAACCAAGAACTTCAATTCTCATTTCAGTCAACAAAGATCTTCTACTCAATGCATGAGCAACTCGGTTATAAACTCCACTCTTATGCTTAATCACAAATGTGAAACTCTGCAAATACTCTACCCATTTCAAATGTCTCTGATTCAACTTATTCTAACTACCCAAATATTATAAATCCTTATGATCAGTATACAACACAAATTCATTTTGGATAAAATAGTGTCTCCATTTCTTCATAGCTTGAACAATAGCATAGAACTCTTGATCATAGATAGAATATTTCCTCTTAGCATCATTCAACTTTTCACTAAAGAAAGAAACAAGTTTACCTTCTTGAGTCAATACAACTCTAATTGCAGTTCCACTTGCATCACATTCAACTTGAGATACCTTATTGAAATCAAGTAATGCTAACACAAGTAATTCAGAAACCTTAAACTTCAAAACCTCAATACTCTCATCAGCTCCATGTGTCCATTTTATTTGTCTTTTGTCTCCTCTCATTGTTTTAGTCATAGCATTACAAATAGAACTTAAATTTATGATAAACTTCCTGTAAAAACTTGCCAATCCATGAAATGATCTTACCTCAGTGACATTCTCAGGTGTAGGCCAACTAAGTATAGCTCCAACCTTCTCAGGATCCATCTTCAAACCATCAGCTAAAATCACAAAACCCAAATAGACAAGCTCTTCTTTCATGAAGGAACACTTCTTCAGATTTATTAGCAACTTTTCCTCTTTCAATCTCTGCAACACTTGCCTTATATGCATCAAATTCTCGTCTCTAGTCTTATTGAATATCACAATATCATCCAAGTATACAATCACACACTTATTTAAGAATTTCTTCAAAACTTCATTCATTAACCTCATAAATGTACTTGGTGAATTAGTTAAACCAAAGGGCATAACCAAACACTCATACAAACCTTCCTTTTCTTGAAATAAGTCTTCCATTCATCACCTTCTCTGATTCCAATCTGATGATATCCACTCTTCAAATCAATTTTGGTAAAATATTTTGCTCCACTCAAAAAATCCATTATGTCATCCATTCTCGATATAGGAATCACATACTTCATTTTTATCTTATCAATAGCTCTAGAATCAGTGCACATTCACCATTCTCCATTCTTCTTAGGTGCCAACACACCTTGAACTGCACATGGACTTAAAATTTCTTGGATTAAACCTTTGTTCAACAATTCATGAAATTGTTGGTTAAGCTCTTCATTCTCGGTCGGTGTTAACCTATGTGGTGCTTTGTTTGGTAAACTAGCTCAAGGAATCTGATCCATACAGTGACTGATATCTCTCATTGGTGGTAAACCATCAGGTACATTATCTAAAATTATCTCCTTGTACTCAGTGAGAAAATTCTCAACTTCTATAGAGATGTCATCTTCTATATTCTTACTCAGTTTGTTAGGAATCAAAGCATAATAGATATCATTTCTTTTCAAATCCTTAACAAACTATCTACCTTGCATCAAACAAAATTTTACAGATGTACATACCTCATCAACAAATTCTTCAACCAAAGGTTAAAAAATTTGCTTCTTACCATCAAACCAAGTATAATATCTATTCAATCTTCCATCATGTATAGCATGTCTATCATATTGCCAAGGTCTACCCTACAAAATGTGACAACAATCCATAGGCATAATATCACACAACACCTTATCATAATACTTTCCAATTTTTAGATTCACAAAACATTGTTCACTAACCATTAATGTATGTTCATCCTTGATCCATGAGATCTGATAGGGCTTCAGATGTTTCATCCTCTCCAACTGCAAATTTGTAACCATTTCCTCAGATGCCAGATTCTCTAAGCTTCCACTATTAATAGTCACCTTCCAACCTTTGTCTCCAACTCTACATCTGGTCTTGAGAAAAAAAAATTTGACAGGATATTTCTTACCCTTCTCACTCTATAGTGTCCTTTAGATCATGATATTTCCTTCCTTCTTAGCTTCATTTGGTAACTCTTCTTGCACTAAAGCATTTATGCTACTACCAATCTTATTTCTTGCATGTGTAGATTCAAAGGATTTATGTCCTTCCTCACCACAATTGTAACAAGTTACGTGGAATCCCTTTCCTTTATAACCACCTCTAGAGTAATTGCATCTTCCTCAGTATGAAATTCCACCTTTCCATTTAGTCTTTCCTTTTTCTTGAGATGTGTCTGAAATTGAATTGTCTGATTCAGATCTACTATTTTCATTGTGAGATCTACCTCTTCCTCTAGGGAATTTACCACATCTGCCTCTTTGTCTTTGTTCATATCTTCTGTTCAACTTCTCCTAAGCTTTTAGGGAAAATTAATATTCCTCCTCAATGCTTTCCATCTTGACCAAACTAATCTCATCTGTATGGAACTTCTCAATCCATTTAGGTATCTTTCTACTCTTTCCACTTCATCTTCAACATGTCCAAATCTGATGTCCAATCTATAGAATTATTCAGTATAGTATTTTATGGATCTAGCTTTTTGCTTCAAAATTTGAATTTGCCTGATTAGGTTAATATGATAATCACAAGGTAGAAACTTGCCTTTCAATTTTTTTACCATCTTATCCCATACCTTGATTTTATCTTTACCTTTCTTCTTTCGATCCAATTGCAGATGTTCCCACCATAAGGATGCATGACCTTTCAACTTTCTGCTTGTAATCTTTACCTTCTTATCCTCTGCTGCATTCTCATAGTCAAAATACTTTTACATCTCAATTATCCAGTCAATCAATTCATCAAAATCTAATTTTCCACTATACTCAGGAGGATTAAAGTGAGGTGTGGACTTCAAACTTGTCAATGCTTGCAGGAATCTCTCTTCTTCCTGATTCATCACAGGTGTAGGTGCAGCTTCACCTTGAACCTCTTCCAATTCATCATCACTAACATATTCAAGATGTCTTCCTCTATGTTGGGATGTCTCAACAGCTTCCAATCTAGCAGCCATCTATCTAAGCATATCATCTAGACCCAGATCTGCATTTCCTCTCCCATGAACCATCTTCAATCACTCTACGATTGTAGGTCAAATCACAATCTACTACCCTAGAAAAGTATCACCAACTAGGGTTAGAATTTACAAGAAGGAAATTAGATCTCACCAATGCTCTAATACCAGTTGACGCAAGGAGGGAAGGCAGAAAGGGCCAAGAGATCTCCCAACTAACAAACTAGATTGTGAACACAATGAGGAAGCAACAACAACACAGTGAGAGAAGAAACAACAAAGATCATTTTTATCAATTGATAAAACTCATTACATGATGGGCTATAAGGCCTTCCCAATTTGATCCATATACATTAAATGAATTACAAATTTACCTTCATACATGCGAGGTCATAGACCTACCTTACAATATCTCAATAGATAATCTTCTTATTACAATCTGATATCAAATCCTATTCTAAACTGATACCCAAAACTAAGAACAAAGAAACAAATATATAGAAGAGTCCACCAAGAGACATTAGCACACAAATCCATAAGTGAGACCTAGATTTAGGTCCACACAGATCCCAATGAGAGACCCCAAATTAATTAAGCCATGGAAAATAACTGAAGAAGTCGACCACTAGATCCAACTCCAAAATAAACAACTCGAGCAAAGGATGACCGAGCAACAGAGTGACTCGGACAAAGAACACCCCGAGCAACAGGAAATAGACCTGAGTGTCAAAAGATAAAGCTGAGAACCAGGAAACAAACAAGCATGCTCGAGTGACAGAAACCAAATCAGAACAAGCATAACCAAGTGACAGACCTGAGCAATAGAGTACTTCCTGAGCAGCCTCCAAACAAACTAAAGAACAAAACAAACATATTTTTGGTTAAGCAAGATCACCAAGGACCCAAGATTCTCCTGTATCACTAGTGCATTAACCAGGCCCGATGGGACTAGGGAGGTATAGTCTTTGGACATTCCCATTGGTTGGGAACACCTTACTAGGAATGGATCCCAGTCCACATTCCTAATGTATGTATCAGTGATTTCTATGTGTTTGTTCCTGGTCTTTCAAAAGGGGTGAATCCCCTTATATAGGTATATCATCTAGGATGTTTTTCATTTCTCAGGCATACATCTAAGGAGAAAATGAAATTATCAGTATCTTTATTGAAAGGAAACCTAAAATAATAAGGAAATAAAACAAACTAACTAAGAAAAAAAGAAGCAGAAGGCTCTTAAGTAGCTAGAAATGTAATTTTTGCTCTTTCAATAGTTTCAGGATTTTGGACGCTGAAGAAAAAGCCGAGGTCCAAAAAGGAAAAAATGCGATGAATGAGGTTTGAAGAAACAAGTCATCTTGGACTTTCATTGTGTGAAATTCCAAAAAAGGTTTCAGAGTCCAAAAGTATCAAACCTCCGGAAGGAGGACCTTGTCTTTGGTCGTTTGGCCTTTCGGCATTTTGAGAGTTTCAGACATTTCAGAGGTTTAAAATGTTGATGCTGCCAAAAGTGTGAAATGCACTTAGGTAAAAAAATTTAAGAGGAAGGGAATGTTTTCGGCCTTTCAGAGGCCAAAAACCTATGACTAGGTCACGATGCCAAAAAACCCTAACTTCTAAATAATGCAAAAAAGAAAGAAAGAAAGGAGAGTGACCCCCCACAAGTCCAAGGGCACAAAACCCTAGGAACCTAGGAGTGAGAGTGACCTAAATAGGCAAAGAACCTACCCTAAATAGATGCAAAAATGGAAAAATGAACAGACAGGAAGAGAAGTTGAAACCCTACCTATCAAACACAAGGAGAGGGGAAAACCACAACCACTGGAAGTTGAGGTCGAGGAGAAATTGTCAACGTCCAGCAATGAGGCGAGAAATACGTTGAGTGTGCGGGAAGGAAGAAGACAAAATCACAGAAGATAAAAAGAAGACAAGTGAGGGAAAAAGTGACTCGGGCCACTTAAATAGCCCACAAGGTGACATCACCCAGTTTTGGCATTTCAGAGGCTGAAACGCTAAAAGTTGAGTGGCCTCATCCCCCTTTTTGGTGTTTTGGAGGCTGTAACACCAAAAGGGTTTGGTTTGGCCCTTTGGCCCTTTTGGCATTTTGGAGGACACTGGGTACTCCAAAAGGCCGAAAGGCCGAAAAGGCCAAAAACACTTTGATTCTCCTCAACAAGCTCCTCAAGAACCTAGTTCAAGGAATAGGGAGAAGGGTAGACCCAAAAGACAAAATAAGAAAGGGGCCCCCATGGTCAAACGACCAAAATGGGGTGTGTATTATGGACCCACAACACATACATCACGCTAATATTGAGATAAACTATAGTTATTGTTGTCACAAGAATTTGCACCCAAATGCCTAAGTGTGATACTCAATAATCTCATGAAATATGATACTACTCTTAGGTTGTGGGTATCCTATTTCAAGAGTAGACCTCTAGAGAAGGCCAACTTCCTTTTGGTACTCACCTAAAACTAAATTTTCCAAGGAAAGGGATAGATGGATTTCTTGAAATAAAACTCTAAACTAACAAGTGATGCACCAAATACTAAAGCTTGATTTGCAGATGAAACCCATAAAACACTCAACTAAAGAGACTATATTATCTCAAAACTCAGCTAGACAAAATTGCAAAATAGATTCTTATGAAAGGTCCTAGTTTTATGATGTATTTAAAAAAGGACAAAAAAGTTGTTCCCAAAATTTTGTAACACCAAAAAATGAAACACAATCACAAACCTGCACTATAGCATGCTAATTTTCCATAGAATATTAAAGGAACTTGATAAAATGAAGGAAAATACAACATATTAATCAAATAAATCACAAAAATACTCAAAACCTAGAAAATAAGAAGGAAACTAACTACTATTAATGAATAATCAGAAACATCTCTACCACAGTCTACATGAGCTCAATACAATAAGTGCCTATAATTTTAGAAGTAAAATATGGCCGAAAGGAACTACTCCCTAAAAATTTACAATGCAAAAGCCTTAAATAAAAGGCCCAAATCCATAAAGAGGTGGAACTAAACTTGACCTACCCTTGAACTAAACTATAACTCCAACATCACCCCTTTTCCTCCTTCAAATTCTTAAAATATCTCATGGGTAGGATTTGAAGATAATATGCATGAAAAGGAGATAAAAGTAATAGTAACTGGAGTCTAATTGTACTCAAAGTCACCCTCAACTAATATCTGATCCATAAAGCGTCCAAGATGACATGCAACTGCAATAATTCATCATGAACTCCATATCCCCCTTCATAATGCATGCACATCTCATCTTTGACTAATTTGACCCACAAGCCAAAAAACATGCATTTATCATTTATTATTATTATTTGCATATAAAATAACATTAATTAAGTGTTTTATTTATGAACACTTAATTAACATTTTATAATTTAGACTCATGCAAAAATAAAATAAATATCAAGCCCTAGTTCACCTCCACAAGACATGCAACCTCTTTTGGATCTCTCCTTAAGTACATATTTTTTATAAATTGCATTTTAAATTAATATTTATTAGGTGGTTTATAATGCACCACTCAATAAATTTTAATTAGATTTTATTACATGCAAAATAAAAATACTTATTTACATAGTCTTATTTTGCACCTAAATTAATATTTATTAAGCAATACAAAATTCATCACTTAATAAATATTAATTTTAAAATTAATTGATGAGAAAAAGCATAAGTCAAAGTCCCTACTGTGGGTATTTGATAAAAAATTTATAATAAATGAAGGAAAAATCCCTTTCCCATACGGTGACTTTTGAAGGCTTTTGAAACCCTAACATAAAATATGCACCTTATTTTCATTTCATTTGTAAACACAACTTTCTCTGTTGGGTACCCACGACCACCACGATGAGGGTTTGG
>MU225035.1:876781-889678 GCA_018584345.1 Thuja plicata | reverse complement strand
TCAGTATTGTCCATGCTTGTTAAGATGCTGAGAATATCTAAACCAACTGCTTTGCATGTTCAGCTTGTTTCAGTAATGGGTTTGTTGATTCGGCATGCAACTATTATTGAAGATGAAGTGGCAAGTTAAGGTATAGTTTCAGTGCTAATTGATGCTCTTCGAGATAAGAAGGAAAAACTGAGAAGATTTTCTATGGCAGCCTTAGGTGAACTTCTGTTCTATATCTCCACTCAGAGTGAAAATATAATATATAATATAATATAATATATAATATGTTATAATATATATAATATAATATATAATATGTTATAATATATATAATATATATAATATGTTATAATATATAATATAATATAATTTATAATATATAATATAATATAATATAATATATAATATGTTATAATTTATAATATAATATATATATAATATGTTATAATATATTAAAAAAAAAATTAATTTTATTTTGCGTTCATCGCAATTGCGATGCCCACAACGTATGCGATGGGGGCGCTGTATGAGCGACGCCCGCTCCCGTCGCATTTGCTTCGGGCATGCGTCTCAATTGCGACGCCTTGACGTGCTATTGCGACAGGGGTGCTGTATGAGTGATGCCCGCACCCGTCGTATTTACTTCGGCCATGAGTCACAATTGCGACGCCAAAACAAATCAATACGACGAATTTCCTTTTTTGGCGACACCGCAATGAAGTCACAATGTCGGGCAAGGGCGTTGTAAGTGATTTGGTTTTTGTCGCCATTACGACGATAAACCAAGCAATTGCGACGAGGTTAATGTTACAATGAGTGGGCTGCATAGCGATGGATTGAAGTCGCAATTGCGATGAACAAGGGAAAATGTCATATTTTGCGACTAAAAAATAGCGACGTCTACTACTGTCGCAATTGCAACACATATCCGTCACAATTGCGACACATAGCCGTCGCAAATTGATGCCAAATTTACTAGTGTAACCAAGCCTAGAAAATATTATTAAAAAACACAATCTATCTCAAAACACGATCGAGTTTATAAATTTCAAATAACCCGATCGGGTTATGAAAATCAAAAAATACTTCAAAACCCGATCGGGTTTTGAAGAAGTAAAACTTATGCATTTTATTCTCCATAACCTGATCAGGGTTTGAAGAAACTAAAATAGGATTTTCTCTAGAAGCCATAACTTCCACATACAGAGTCTGATTGACTCTGTTCAACAAGCATAGGAAAGATCTTGAAATGATCTAACACATTATTAACCTATGATCATCTTTAGGCATCAACATTTTTTCTACCATCCATTTTAATCAAGTAAGGTATAAAATAGGTACTCATTATTGTCCATACATGAAACATATAGGAAAATTAGTATGCTCTCTCTCTCTCTCATATTATCTCCCACTCCCAATATGAGAGAGAGAGAGAGGTAAAACTTATGCATTTTATTCTCCATAACCTGATCAGGCTTTGAAGAAACTAAAATAGGCTTTGCTCTAGAAGCCATAACTTCCACATACAAAGTCCGATTGAATCTGTTCAGAAAGCATAGGAAAGATCTTGAGACGATCTAACACATTATTAACCTATGATCATCTTTAGTCATCAACATTTTTTGTACCATCCATTTGAATCAATTAAGGTATAAAATAGGTACTCATTATTGTCCATACATGCAATGTATAGGAAAATTAGTATGCTCTCTCTCTCTCTCTCTCTCATATTGGGAGCGAGAGATAATATGAGAGAGAGAGAGAGAAGTAAAACTTATGCATTTCATTCTCCATAACTCGATAAGGTTTTGAAGAAACTAAAATAGGCTTTTCTCTGGAAGCCATAACTTCCACATACGGAGTCCGATTGACTTCGTTCAAAAAGCATAGGAAAGATCTTGAGACGATCTAACACATTATTAACCTATGATCATCTTTAGGCATTAAAATTTTTTCTACCATATATTTGAATCAAGTAAGGTATAAAATAGGTACTCATTATTGTCCATACATACAACGTATAGGAAAATCAGTATGCTCTCTCTCTCTCTCTCTCATATTGGGAATGGGAGATAATATGAGAGAGAGAGGTAAAACTTATGCATTTTATTCTCCATAACCCGATCGGGTTTTGAAGAAACTAAAATAGGCTTTGCTCTGGAAGCCATAACTTCCACATATGGAGTCTGATTGACTCCGTTCAAAAAGCGTAGGAAATATCTTGAGACGATCTAACACATTATTAACCTATGATCATCTTTAGGCATCAACATTTTTTCTACCATCCATTTTAATCAAGTAAGGTATAAAATAGGTACTCATTATTGTCCATACATGCAACGTATAGGAAAATTAGTATGCTCTCTCTCTCTCTGAATATGAGAGAGAGAGAGAGAGAACATACTAATTTTCCTATACGTTGCATGTATGGGCAATAATGAGTGCCTATTTTATACCTTACTTGATTCAAATGGATGGCAGAAAAAATGTTGATACCTAAAGATGATCATAGGATAATAATGTGTTAGATAATCTCAATATCTTTCCTACACTTTTTTAATGGAGTCAATCAGACTCCGTATGTAGAAGTTATGGCTTCCAGAGTAAAGCCTATTTTAGTTTCTTCAAAACCCGCTCGGGTTATGGAGAATAAAATGCATAAGTTTTACTTCTTCAAAACCTGATCGGGTTTTGAAGTACCTTTTGCTTTTCATAACCTGATCGGGTTATGGCTTGGGAAGAGCTTTAGAAAATGACCCAAAGGCTTGGAGACTCATTTTCCCTCTATTTTTGTTCTTTTAGACATTTTTTCATCTTGTAAGATGAATTCTCAACTTTATCTTCATCAGGTTTGCAATTTGTCAACTGGGTATCTTTATAATTTTCACCATAATCTCATACGTCTTCTTAGATTTCTAACCATATAAATTTTTTTATTTTTGGACAACATTAGCATAGTAAACTTTAATTTTCTTTACCAGTGTCTTGATTGTTCTCATAGACATATGTCTACCATTTTTTTAATAACTTTTGATATAGTTAATGAAATTATAAATAAATTACATATTATTGTTCTACACTTGATTATATATACTTAAAAAAAAAAAGGTTTTCATTTTCGATTGTTTTGATGCAAGTTATGCCCAAAGCACGAACAAGTACCAGATTTTCAAGATGCAATCAATTCAAAAAATCACAGAAAAAAAAACTCATCAGAAAATTACAAAAAAATACACAACTTCTAGATCTCACTCTTACCTATCATCCTACCAAAGGGATTTAAAAAATACTGAATATAACTATATATTTTGTACCGCACATGGAAACAACTATGTTATGTTTTTCCAAAAAAACCAGGAACATGTTTTCGTGCGTGCGAGGTTTGACCCTCTTAATATTATCAGTTTTTTTAAAAAAATTAGTGTTTTAGAAACTAGATTTAGAGTACTACAAATTTTTTTTTTAACACGTCTTCTTATTTTGAGTGCATGACCCTCAAACGCCTGTTCCAAGATCAGGTTTACTCGATTTCAGAAAAAATCTGTCCACTTATACCCCCCATTTTTGGTCCACAACTTGGTGCATACACCCCTTTACTCGCGCTTATCTCAAAATATTGTCTTCCTCAAAACATGACTCATCTTCTTTTTTGGTGGGTTTAACAAAACCTTATTCATCATTATATTTTCCTTAGTCTTGAGTTTGGCATTTTCAACTCTACTAGCTCATAAACTTTCCTCTTACTTGCTCTCACATTGCATCTAGACTTGAACATTGATGACTTTCTTTCCCACATCTATGACAAGTCTCTATGTTTCCTTTTTAATGACTTGATCTTTTATCTCAGCCCTAGACTAATATATTTTCATTCTTCATACTCAATGCAACACAACTAGTTGTCAAGTGCTTTCCTTGTCTACAAATTTATACATTCATATACTTTGTTCGCACTTCTCATCTGTGTCCTTATTACCCATTGTCTATGAGACAACCTTTCTCACTTTTAGCACAATTTGGTTGGCCTTCTCAAAAAATCAAATGATATATAAACATATGTCTCATCCTAAATGTAGATGCATAATCTATTTGCACACATTATCAATTTCTCAATTTTCTCTTCCACATGACGAACACATATGCACAGCCTATAGGATTCATTTGTGCATTCCTTCAATGATGTTTCTTGTTAGAATAGGTTTTGGATCTTCTTGTGTAGATCCAACACAATTGACTAGCATAATATTCCTCTTATAATTGGTCACCACGTGATCCCACTACAAGATTTTGTGCTTCTCATCTTGTAAATACATTTTTGAGACCGAGTCCCACTACAAAGGAAACATGCCCTTTCAATTTTTGGTTAGAATGTTTGAATCTTCTTAACTCCTCAATTTCTTTAAACACAAAATATCTCTCCAACTCAATGACCTGGTGAATAAACTCTTCTAGATTTAAGCTTCATGGTGGTTAGAAAGATCAAACCTTGCTTGCTCCTAGATTTCAACAAGGCAATAGTGAAATTTTCTTGTATTTTTATTTTCTCCTCATCACCATCTACATCCACAACACTTCCTTGCATGTCATGATCTACTCTCTCATCTTCACTAATATCCCCCATCAACATAAAACCTCCTCGTTGTATGATTTCACTGTATTTGAACTAAGAACTACTATCTTCCAATATATCAGCTAGATCTACAACACATGTTACTTGTTGGTTTCGTACACCTCTTCTTCTTACTATGTGGACCATCTTCATTGGTTTCCTACAATATACTAATGATTTAGACAAAAAAATTTAATCCAAAACTATCATGAGCTCAGCTCTAAGAGTCAAATGGTAAATTCTTGATACTATACTAGCGCAATAGTTTCTCAAGAGTTGCATGGGCAATCATTGAATAAGCATACAAATGACACAAGTAAAAGGAAAATAAGGAAGAAATAAAATAAAGTAAATGAACTTATAAAAAATAATGGAAATATTATAGGGCCACCAATATGTGAAATCTAAATCACTTGGATACCTAATTCCAGCGATATAAATGCAAAGACTCTCTACAAATGCAATCAAACTATAAGCTCTACTAAAAGACCAATTGTTTCTCCTGTATATAGTCTAACACAACCTAACCAATGCATTCAAATGAACCAAAATTCATATCATATAATATATGCCACTTCCAGTGTCACATGTGATAGAAATTAGTTACTAAAATAAAAAACCATAATGAAAATGGTACCTCAGCCAATAGACTTTTATCTATTAAAGATTAATTTGGTCATTCTTTAATAAATTTGAGCTAACATTCATCTTACTCTAGAATTGACATGTTAACCTCAAAGATCTAATTATACTATCTAATTAAAGTATTCTGAGAAAATGACCATTTCACTAACATCTGACATCAATTGATCATAGTGAAGTACACATGAAGCAATTGAGTTGTGCAAACAATTAACAATGGGTCTTCCACACACAAGAACATGCCCATGGTAGAATGCATTGGAACACATTTATGGGAAATAGATTGTGTTGGACAACAAAAGCTACCCAACACAACATGGTGTAGGCAACTAAGCCAACATATGATAAACTACCACAACATAGGGTGCACAGACAAGAAAATCTCTCTAATGGGAAGCTAAATGTCTAGTTTTCAATTCTGTAAAATTGTGCGAACATGAGGATGCTCCTATGTCAACATTAAGGGGTGATAATACTCAAAAAGGAAAAAGAAAAAGAAAAATGAATATTTATATAAGTAGTAAAAAAATGCACAAGCAACACATAAGGTTTTAGATTACAAAAAATAAATGACAATCAACATAACAACATGTTTCAAATCATTTGAAATTCTAGAGCTCTTTCATACATAAGTTGAGATGTAAGTCAATGTCAATAAAATTATGATTTTGCTCTTCTCATTTTGAAAGGGAAACAAGGTTTCATACTGAGGAAATTTACTTGAGATAGACACAAATTAAAAATGCTAAAATGTATAGTTGGGAAACTTGCATAATGAAGGGAATTCAAGGTGGGGGAGAGCGTTATAATCTCTACAAAATAGGTACAAAGGTGTTATGTGTGGGACTAAAAAATCACTAGGATCTTGTTTCAATCACTAGTAGTGCTTGTGGTGTTTACGGATGTGACATTTGGGCCAATGGTCTGTTCAGTGTAAGATTGAGACAAATTTAAAAAATTCAAAATAATATAATACTAATAGAAATAATACTTCAAGACTAAGTGTCAATTCAATATTAAATAATATTAGTATATATAAGTATCTTTTCCAATAGAAACATCAAGAATTATTTGACTACTAGGCTACATATAAAAATATAGAATATGGAGGAATATAAAACAAGACTAGTAGGAATAAGTACCTTTCCAATAGAAACAACACTAATAATTTGATTCTCAAGCTACCTAAAGAAAATAGAGAATGTGGAGGAGGATAGATGGCTAAAGGCAATAATGAGAGAGGAGTGGTAACAAAAGAAAGCACATATGGTTGAAACACAATAAATTATGGATTAATAAGTGGGGTATTCAATTACAAGAATGTCCAAATCAAGACATTAAAATTAATGTGAGTGAAAAGTTTAAAATAAGTGTATGGGAAAAACAACCTGGAAAGGAAAAAGCAATACTATATGACCAAGTTCAATTTGGATCATGAATATGCAAAAAAACTACATAGAAGTAAAAATCAAATAGAAAAAGAAGATACTCATAGTCTAATTGAGAACTAGTTCACACCAACTCAAATGTGAGACCATAAGTAAAACAAGTGTAAAGAAAGTTGAAAAACAATAATATGTATTTTGTATAATTCAAACAAGATTGAATCAAAATAGCAATAAATCATGGAATACTCAATATATAATGACATTTCAAGAAAAATCGTACCATAACTTTAAAAAAAAGTCATTATCTTCTATTTTTGAAATTTTTTTTTGAGAAAACTCCAAATTTTTTTATCAAAATTTATAAGAAACATCAATATGCTTTCTTCTTGATTAGACCATGTAGATTTTTATGTAGCTAAATCACTAAGCCTTACTATATACTATGTTTTGTGAGCAACATCTTGCCATTCTATGGAAGGGTGACAGCATCTCTGTTCAGAATACACCCACCCTCGGAATCCCCAAAAATATCCATCCTACCTCCCTATTCTATGTTTCTTACTTTCACACAAAACAACAACGGCTAGTAATGTCAGAATCGATAATCACCCTGCCTTGGCATGCGCTCCGTTGTGGGGGCTACTCTAGCAAAAGCATGGAGAGCTTAGGTATGTACCCATTTCAATTTACAGTGGAGTTTAGGACTCCAACGAGTAATCTCAATAATTGAATTGCTAAGGTCCAAGCCCTTAGCCAATCCTTCAATGCCTTCGATTACAAGTCATAAGAATGCACGGAATTGAGGGACCCCCAACAAATCATCAATACTTTTGTTTTGGCTTTGTGCAGAATCTCAGAGACTTAATTATGGGGATAAATGCATTTGGATTTGAGAAAGTAAATCCTGAGGGCCCTGCCTACATTCATTAACCCATTCCTCTTTATTTCTACAGTAGGCTTTCACATCAGTATGAGCTGGCTGAGGCTGTTCTGCATATCAGTCCTATGAGCTGGTCTGAATGGGCATTGGGCATTGGGCATTGGGTACTGGCCCATTTCATTCCATTCCCGTGAGTTTCTTCAGGAGCGGTGGATCAGATGCCCCTATTTATACCCCATCTCTTGAGTCCTGTGATACAGCAAAAAAAACAGAGGTTTTTGTTCTTGAGAGGTCACAAGCATGAAGTTGGGTTTGTTGGGGTTGTCTTTGTTGGTTTTGAGCTCTGTGAGCTCTGTGAGTTGTGAGGATGAGGATGGGTCTGCCAAGGTATTTGATGAAAATTTTAAGGTGATGTGGGCAGAGGACCATGTTATGACCTCTGAAAATGGCCATGTATGGCACCTCTCTCTTGATCAGATATCAGGTTGGTTTCTTCTGTTTATGTGCAATAACTTTGTTAGATGGAGATGAGGTGTAAAATTGTTATTAAAAATTAGAACTTTGATATATAAGTGAAGTGTTTGAATATATATTTGTGTGCAGGATCTGGGTTCCAGTCGAAACATAAGTACAAGTTTGGCTGGTTCAGCATGAAGCTTAAGCTGGTGCCAGGGGACTCTGCAGGCGTGGTCACTGCTTACTATGTAAGTTTTTTTATTTCAATTGAGGAAAAGCTCTGACTGATCCTTTCATTGTTTAAGAAATAGAATACAGAGTGAATGAGTTTCTGAATTGGATTGTGTCAAATATACTTTGCATTGAGACTTTGCATCAACCCATTTCTTTCAAATCACATATATCCTGAGGGTGATAGAGAGTTTAAGAAGACAAGATAAGTTCAAAGAAATCAATCAATAAACTAATTTATTCAATATCATGAAGTGTAAAAATCTAATGTGTTCAAATATATGAAAATGGAAATGAAAATAGATCTTTTTACAATATAATTTGACAGGGGATATTAATAAGGGTGTGTGCTCTTTTATGTAAACAGATGTCTTCTAATAATGACATGAACAGAGATGAGCTGGACTTTGAATTCCTGGGCAATAGAAGTGGACAGCCATATGCCCTGCAGACCAACATCTATGCCAAAGGTGTGGGTGGGAGAGAACAGAGGCATATTCTCTGGTTTGATCCCACTCTGGAATTTCACACCTATTCCATCCTCTGGAATTCTCATCAGATAGTGTATGTGTCTGGCATTCTCTTAGTAACTGATTTTTTTAGCTTATTATTTTGATGATGGGTTAGTTTATTATTTCGATGATAGATTATGGAGTATGATCTGAAAAGTTGACAAAAAAAAAAATAGATTCAATCAAATCTAAAAGCTTTTAATATTCATTAACATGTAAAAACTTAATGTCCTCAATTTGATCAATATGACTTCATGTCTGAAATTGTTGGATTTTGCAGGTTTTTTGTGGACCAAATTCCAGTGAGAGTGCACAGGCACACCAAGGCAACAACCCATGTGTTTCCAAGGGAACAGGGGATGTACATGTTTTCAAGCATTTGGAATGCAGATGACTGGGCTACCAGAGGTGGGTTGGAGAAAACAAACTGGGGAGCAGCTCCTTTTGTTTCATCTTACAAGAAATTCCATGCTCTGGGGTGCAAATGGGAGGATTCATTCCCTGCATGTGTTGCAACCAGCAGTGAGAAATGGTGGGATGAGCCTGTTGCATGGAGTTTGAATGAGAAGCAGAAGGAAGATTACAGATGGGTGAAGAGTAAATTCATGGTGTATGATTACTGCTCTGATAAATCTCGCTTCTCCACACTGCCTGTTGAGTGTTCTATTCCTCCCTGGGAATAACTTCACCTCTCATTCGTCTTCCGCAGAAGCCATGGCTGATGCAAACCTTAGCTGATGCAAACCTTAGCTGTGTATATGATGCCGTCCTTGGTTTGAATGGTTGATAAATGTAGTGATTTTATCACGTAACCTTGGCCTGATGATTGTATATATTGTTAAAAGCCAACTATTAGAAATAAAGGTGTGGGACAAATTTTTAATATGTAATAATTGATTTATAAGTAATATGGTTTAATGTAATTTAGCTCATCGTATTATTATGTTGTTGATTTATTTCGATTTAGGATTTAATTGTCATCATTTTAAATTATATTTAGATTTATGTGTATGGATTTGACATAAGTTATTGTTTTAATTTTGAAAGTCATTTTTGTAATAGCAAATTTTTAATGACTAACGTCCATTTAAAGAGATCTTGGTTTGAGGGTAAATTAAAGTTTATTAAATTTAATAATTAATTTATAAGTAATGTGTGTTTGTAAATTACTTCATGATATTATTATGTTTTTTATTTGTTGTTATTTTTTAATATTTTTAATTATTTATGGATTTGTTTTTCGTCATTTTAAATTAGATTTGTAAGTGTGGATTTTATTGTCATATTTGCAATTGTGAAAGCTACTTTTGTAATTGTAAATTTAAATCTTGCATTTGTATAATTTTAAATCTTCATTAGTCAATATGAGTATACATTATGTTTTTGTTTTTTTCATAGTTAGTCATAGTATATTAAGAAATCAACTTGTTCGTTTCAAATAATCTGGGGCATTAAACTCCATTGAAGTTTGATTTGTAAGGAGAGTAAAAAGAATACAGACTATTATCAAAGAATTACACCTCCATACATCATCTATAGAGTTCTGCATGTACCTTTTTGTCTTTGAATCATTGGCTCAAATTCATAAAATTAGTCTTCGGGGTTTGACTAAAGAGAACTTAATCCTTTTTGTTTGACATATTCCCTTAAAGATTAGTGAGCTTGATTTCTAGATTATAATGTGTGAATTCATAAATCAAGCTCGCTAATCATTATGGACTATGGAAATCTCATGTTTTGATGTTCCCTTAAAGTTGTTCCTAAATATTGCATGTCCTTGAACATATTTACATTATAAAAAAAAATTTAGGCAAAGTGAATTCTAAAGTTTACTATCTTTGCTTGATCAAACATGTGGAGATTGGATCAAATCCATGCACTCCATCAATTTTGCCATTGTGATTTTGGACTAGATCCTTGTTTGAGTTGACACTAAGACTCTTGAGTGTAGGTGAATCTTTTCTTGATTGATCAATATTTGGGCATACAAATCCATGTACTAGATCTATTTTACATCTAAGATTTTTTAACTAGATCCTTGTATGAGTCGACACTAAAACTCTAGAGTGTAGACAAACTTTTGCTTGATCAATCAAATATGTGGGGATTGGGTCAATTCCATCTACTAGATCAATTTTTCCACTAAGATTTTAAACTTGATCCTTGTTTGAGTTGACATTAAAACTCTAGAGTGTAGGCATAATTTATTATTAGATACATCATAACACATTTCCATCGTAAGATTTTGAGCTAAGTGTTCATGACCAAACTAATGAGACAACCTAGGAACAAGACTAAGAAAAACATTACTAATGGACAAAATATTTGAGGTTGAGCCAATACTTAAGCTCATCATTTGCCCCCTACTTAAGTCCTTGTTGGTCCTTTAGCAATAGAAAAGTTCTTGACTCTGGCATTAATCCTGTAGTCGCTGGTTGAACTTTGCCTTGTCCCACCATTCTTTAGATTCTAGTAGTATCCCTTCATTGTCTCCAACCTCTTCCATCTGGATCTTTCTGCTAAAAGATCATAGGCTACACCATCCTCTGCATTACTCAGTAAGGGTCCTAGGAGTATTGGAGGCTAGAAAGTGAGTGGAAGCCAGTCATGTGGTTTTGTCCTATACAACTGGATATACCTTGGGGCTCTTTGTACGGTTGCATGATAATTTTTGTGGGGAATGTGTTAGGAATAACAATCCGCAAGAACAACTGAGCGGGGTGGGGGGGTGGGGAGGGCGAATCAGTTGTGATATAGATTATTTAACTTTAGACTTTATAAACCAAATTTTCAATGCAAATGATAACACAGTAAATGCCAACACAATAACACAATCCTTGTTGTCGAGGAAACCATGTTAAAGGTAAAAGCTCGGTGGGAATTAGCACCCACAAATGATATATTGAGAGTATAATATCCCTGTTAAACGATTTAGCCCTGTTAGGAGCTTATTACAACATTATAGTACATAGTCCTTGTTAAAGGATAGACCCTGTTAGGATTCAAGAGTAACAGTGGGCTCACTTCCCAAGCACACTGCCCAAAGAAGGTTAAAGCCACCCTCAAGGATTAACAATCTGAACAAGTGTATATTAGAAATATACAATCCAGTGAACTGTTTGATAGCAACTGCCTTTGCTTGGTCAGTTCCAATGAAGTACTATAATCACAAACTCTACTCTACATTTAGCAGCCAAACAAGCTTCACAGCTTCCACACTTCTCTGTCTTCACATTACTCTCACATACTACTACTTCTTTTCGAAAGAAAAGATCTCTCATATATGCCCTATTACAATAACTAATTAGGACAACCAATTAAGCTTTCCCAATATACAAATAATTATTTAACCCCTTGCTAAGATAAACAAGGTACCTAAAACAAGTAAACATCAATTACAATACATCATATATACTCCAAGATCCACAATCCTATTGGAATTAATGGGAAGTAGTACTAAGAGGGGAGGGGTGAATCAATGTAACCACCTGAATTTGGTCTGTTCCGACTATAGACCCTATTTTCCCTAAGTGTGATCATACCCCCAATTATGTCCAAATGACCCTGTTACTGCTTGGCATAATTCCTTTGAATCAGATTTAATCTCCTAAGTGATCTAATCACTAATTTACATTAATGACTTTAGCCATTTCAATCAAATCAATTCAATTCTAATCATACCTGGCTAAGGTAATTAATTTAGAGGGGAATTAATGAAATCCTATTTATACCTCATCACTTGCAAATTCAATCCCCTACCCTAAATTGATTCAATTTGGTTATAGTCCTAATTAATTATTACAAAGCAATCAAAGGCTTAGATGATTAATTAAATCCTTATTATTGAGTGAATATGTTATTACAACAATTCATTTTATTAATATTCCCTCAAACCTAACCAAGCTCAACAATCCAACCATGAGTTCAAACTCATCCCAACCCCTTCTCACATGCTAATTCTTCTTAATTAGCTAATTAACCCTAATTAGCTAATCCCCCCTCCACTCATTCTCTCTCCTATCTTCTGTATCTTCTTGATCACATCCCTTAAGCCCTAATCCTAGTCCTAAGCTACCCTTAATGTTGTCACATTCCATTAAGGAATGATTAACAACTCCACCCACTTGAGAAAGTCAAGGAATCTCAAGATTCATTTCCTCAAGTCCACCTTGTCAGGCTTGACTCTAAACCCTC